>PVKY010000999.1:0-36623 GCA_004027775.1 Bradypus variegatus | reverse complement strand
CTAGAGAGAGTGAGGGGAGGGGGGAGCGCACGCACCGGAGCTGCCTCATCTTTCTCCTGGGGGGTGGGCCGGGGTGGAGATATGATGACCCCACATTCTGTCCCCTCCACAGCATCTTCCTGGAGACCAGAAAAGGAGAAAGACAGTGCCTGAAAGTACCTTTTTTCTGAGCTGGGGGCTGAGTCACCCACTAGGCTTCCCACAAGGTCTGGGTGGGTGAAGAAGGGGCTCCAAACTGCAGGGAATCCCATCCCAGGCCCCTTCTAGCCAATTTCCTCTTCCACCTTTCCCCCTCCTGCCCAACCCCAGATGGCTACTGGGGTGAAGGCACTTTAGGGAGCCCTGCCAGACCAGCACTGTCCTCTCCCTCCCCAGGGCCCTTGCCTGAGGATGTACAGCATGGCCACCGCATGCGGGTCACATCCTAAGGCTCCATCGGAGATGAAGGATAAATGGCTGCTCCATCTTTCCCAAATTGCTTTCTTTGGGCTGTCAGTGGTGATTTGGCATGGTTTTCTAGGCTGGGAAGGCCTCTTAGGGAATTGTGTGCTTCTGGCTCAGAGCTGTGCGGGCTGGAGAAGAGGGATAGGGGGGTGGTATGGATTGCTCTCAGGCCTCCCGTCCCCCAGTTTGCAGCTGAAAAGGCCTTGGCAAGAGCTGGCTCTCAGGCTGAATGTGCCATGTGGTATTTAGAATTGTGGTGCTCGCACACAATTTAAAGCAGACAGTTTATTAATCTAAACTGCAGGCGTATGTAGAAGAGGCCGTGCAGGATTGACATGGGGGGATTAGATTTGCCGGGGTTTTTGCTGGGGTCATTGCCACAGCATGGGGATAAATGGACCCAGCGTACATCCCTGGCCGCACACAGGAAACTCATACATACTATTTAATTTACTGTCTCCACAGCGGGGCTGCCATCAGCCTGTATTAGGGGCAGAGGGGGTGGCAGGTATGTGGCTTTAGCTCCAACCCTTCATGGGGTTCCCAGAATCGCTCCTCTTTTAGGGAGAACAAAGCCTGTATAGTCTCAGTCCACTGGGAGTCCCAGCCCCCCTAGGGCAGAAATTAGCCTGAGCAGGGGTCTAGGAGCTTTGGGCCCCCTGATGGGATCCCTACCCATCCCTAGATTCAGCACGTTCCCTCCCACAACCACCTCCCAGGGCACAACCACATGTCTTCAGAATATCAAGAATGATCCCTCTGTCCCTCCTTCTCTCTGTCTCATTCCTCAAAGCTCCATAGGACTGGGAACTCAAGGGCACTGACTGTGGGTCTCATTTGGGCTTGAGGCCACCTGTTCTTTATCCTCTTTCAGTCCCTCCTGTTGTCTGCATCCATCAAGAGGGAAGGAGAGTCTCCGACAGCATCACCACACTCATCTGCCACTGATGACCTCCACCACTCAGACAGATACCAGGTGAGCAGGGGTGGAGGGTGGGCGTAAGAAGTTAGCCCCCTTTGGGGACAGCTTAGAGGGCATTCCTGGTGCTAACTCCCCCTCCTCTTCCTCCTCAGGAGGCAAGAGGAGAGGACTGAGCTGTGTTTGGTTCCCGCTGTGTCCGGTGCCTCTATTTGAATTCAGAAGGCACAGGTGTCACAGAACGGGCCTTGAATGGATTTGGGGGAGCAATGCCAGAGTCACCTGGGCTCCAGTGGGCTCTGAGCACCTCTAAGCTTCCCATTCATCAGGAGGTATTCTATTTGGTCTCATGGGGGACCCAGAGACATAGTCCAGAATCACCTGGGGCCCCCACCCCCAGACTTCAAACTTCAATACCAGGATCCCTTGAACACATAACTACTTGATCCTACCAAACATTGGTATCAGGCCCGACAGATAGACAGACATTGCTTGTGAGTGCCTTGGCAAACAGAGGGAGTAATCACACAGTCCTAAAAGATCAGAGCAGGAGAGGGGCAATAGCCTAAGCTACACATGGACCTCCTTTGTGGTAGGAAGGAGACAGATCTTCCCCCAGATGTCTTTTTCTGAGGACAGACAGAGCCCTGGCCTTGGGAGCACCCATCAGATGGAAGAAAACAAGGCCCTGCCCCAAGGAACATTTGTCTAGATGGAAATGGGGCTTTTCAAGGAGCCCCAGTGTGAAAAGAGAAAAGCTACCCTGCATCACGATGCAGAAGCCTTCACGTGATGCCAAAAGACAGGGCCCCAGGAACCTATAATCTAAAGTGCAGAACAAAGGTCCCTGCTAGCACATATGAAGAATTTGTTGGAATTAGAGAAAGGCATCCCCTCCAGGCAGACCAATTAGAGAAAGGCACCCTTTCCTCCGGCTGACACCACCTGGCATCAGGGTGCGGAGCCTGGAGAGTGGAGTGCTGAGTGCAGGCTGAATGCTCTCATACAGATGACTCATCCAGTGTAGCCCAAAGTGCTGGCCCCGTGCAGGGACCCCAGCTCCCATGAACCCTAGTTTCAAAGAAGCAGCCCTGTCCAGTCTCTACGATAGCCCTGGCTTGAGGTGGAGAAGCGACCCTTCCCCAAGGGATTCGCATCTTGAGAAGGAGACAAGGAACTCTCTCCCAGAGAGTTCCACTCCAAGGGGATAGACAGAGCCCTGCCTTCAGGAGACCCATCTCAGCAACTTCACTCACTCAGCGTTCAGCCTCATCATCTGTTCCACTAGGAAGAGTAACCATCAGGCAAACATTGCTTCAATTACCCTGACACCTTCCTACCACCAGAATGTTAGTATTTTTTCTATTCTCCACTTACCTAAAAAAAAAAACACATATGACCATGCACATCCACACCCACACCCCACACACCCCACATATATTCACAGGCAGCAGAGCCCATCCAGGCACCCAGGCATCTTTGGAGCCCACATTAAGACCCCAGAGCCTGTTCTAGACTTTAAAGTACACCCTTTAAAGAGCAAATCAGATTACTTTCCTTTCTGTAAGATCAAGTTCAACCTCCTTAGCATGGCATGCAAGGCATTTTGTGATTTAGATTCAACCTATATGTCCAGCTTCCACTCCTAATACTGCCTTCCTTGGATCCTGTTGGTTACGCTCACCATTAGCCAACCACTTCCTAGATGTGCCACTCTTTTCTTGCCTCTATGTCTTTGCACATGCTGTTTCTTCTAACAGGACTATTTTACCCTCTTTTAAAGATAAATTGTTTAAATAGAACTGTTTTACCTTCACCCCATCAAATTTCTATTTATCTTGCAACACCCAGCCAAAACACAGCCTCCTCTAGGAACCTTTCCCGTTAACAATCTCTTTCCAGGACCTTTGTGTGTCCCTGTCATTACCCTTATCACCCTAAATTGTGATTGCCTGTTAAGCTATGCTTCAGTTATCTACTGATACATAACAAACCATCCCAAAATGGAGTGACTTAACACAACAATTTATTATCTCTTATGATTCCTGAGTTGAATGAGCCATTTCCTCTCTGATGCAACTCATTCAGCTAGGAGGATCAGCTGGGCTGGAAAGGCCAGGATGACTTCACCACAGGTCTGGGAGATTGGGGTAACCTGGTTCTCTTCCACATGTCTTCTCATCCTCCAGTAGGTTAGATCACCTTCCTTACTTGTAGTAAGGAAGTGTCACACCAAGAAGGCAAAGGCCAAGGATGCAAGGAACTAGGCCCAGAATCTGGAATTCACACATCACTTTCACCACTTTTTATTGGACAAAGCAAGTCACAAAGCCAGCCTGGAATCAAGGGATGAAGAAGTAGTCTCCAGCTCTTGAGATGGGGAGCTGCAGAGAAACGGTGGCCATATTTAATCTATCACGATGAGTCTGACTTCTCCACTAGACTTGTATCCTTCCTTTACTCCCTTCTTTTCTCAAACATTTGTCTAGTAATCACTCATACTCAGCACAGTGTCCTTGCCTTCAAAGGGTTAGAAGACAGAGATGATTATGGCTCTGTGTTTTAAGTGCTATGACAGAGGTATAAATAAGTTTCTAGGATGGAACAATGGAGGGAAAGGAAAATCAGAGAAAGCTTCACAGAGGAGGTAATGACCAAACAGGGTTTCAGAGGAGAAGTTGGAGTGCACCTGATGGACAAAGAAGAAAGGATATTCCAGGTACAGGCAACACTACGTGCAAAGGGCATAGAAGTATAATACAGAGTGATGTATTTTGGGACCTGGTAGCAGTTCAGTTTTGTTAGACTGTAACCCACAAGGGGAAATGGTAGTAGATGAAGCTGGAAAGTAACCCAATGACTAGCATCTCCTGTTCTTTACACAATGCCTGGCACACATGTTGGATTAAAAATCATTGAACTAGGCCTTGAAAGCAGAGGATATTGGTTTCTGGTTTGGATTCTCATTTACTTACTTGGCCCCTGCCAGGTACCTAAAAGGACATATAACTTAAAAGTAACAGGCAGGATTTGAACTTGAGTCTGTCTGGCCCTGAAACCTAGATTGTTTTCCAGCCTTGCACTGGGCTCAGAATTTTCAGGTAGGGTGAAAGTACGAGCCCAGGACTAGCAAAAAGCTATTTGGAGAAACAGTGAGAGATAGACCTAGAAAGGAAGCAGAGGCCCTAACCTGGGCTGAAATGTATGTGAAGGAAAAAGCCATCCAGACCTCCTGCAGCTGAACCCCTTCCCAAAGGAGAGCTGGGGACCAAGCTGCTCACCCTCTTCACTCCCTCCTAAACATCTTCCTCCCCTTCCCACTGGTACTTCCTTCGTGCTAGGCCCTGTGCTGGGTGACTGGATAGAAATGGCCTCCCAAGTAGACAGGACAGATATGGAAACAAATAAAATATGCATGATCAGAGGGAAGTCAAGGGACTGTGAAAACTCAGAAGAGGCAACTATCCCTGTCTTGGAAGGATAGGGGAGAGGAGTGTAGCCTTCCCAGAGTCCTGAAGGATGAACAACCTTAACCAAGCAGGAGGTATGTGGAAGGCATGGAGGATAATGCTGTCCAGAGGCCAAAGCATGAAGTGATCAAAGTGCTACAGAAAGCGCTGCAAGGCTGAATGTCAGGAGGGCAGAGGGACAGCATATGCATGGTAGAAGAGGCTGGAGAAGTAGACCTAGCAGGTCAGGGAAGGCCTATATGCAGTGCTGCAGATCTTCTACGGGGAGAATCATGGGAGGACTTAAAAAAAAGGGAAGGAGACATGGTTAATTTTGTAGAATATAAAGATCACAGTGTGAAGGACGGATTGCAGGGCAAGAACTGGTGACCAGAAAACCAGATGGGAGGCAGCTATAAGTTCATAAGGTTATGAACTAAAACAGTGGCATCCATAGATAGGTACAGCCATTGAAGAAAGACTCAGGAATGTCTGGCCTATGCCAAGTCCTGTGCTGGGCTCTGGGTGCACCAAGATAACTCATACATGGTCCAACCCCGGAATGGTCAGTCCACTGATAAAGACTTTGTACAAGCTGTAATCAAAGTACAGAGAAGCTGTAACCAAAGTACAGAGAAGGAAGTGCTATTAAGGAAGGGAAAGCTATTTTCCCGTTAAGGTGAAGATGAGACGATTTAAGAGAGGTCTAAAAGTAGACTCGTCTAAAGGTAGACTCGGCGGGACAGTGAAGGACTGAGTGTGATGGAGACCCTTACGTTTCCAGTGTGGGTACGCCTGAGTGAATGGTAGTATTCTCTTAGGAAGTGGGAACTCAGGAGAAAGTCGCCTGTTTGGGGGCTGTTGAGTCCAATGTTGGCCGCGTGGGTATGCGGTGCCTGTGGAAGCACCATGTCCATCATACGAGAATGTTGGGAATCCTCTAATAACCTGACTGCTGATGGGCTAGGCTGGGGCGTGAGGGTGGGGGTGACGACTGTTGGGAGCCTGCAGTGGGATCTCCTGCGGAATATCGGGAATTCCGACCCCTCTCGCAGAGCGCCTGCCCCCGCGTCGCTGCCCTGGGGGCAGCCGCGCGGGAGGCGGGCACCGGGGCAGGGCTGAGGGGCGGAAGGAACCTCGCAGTGGGAAGGGGGCGGGGCGGGGTAAGAGGATCTCGCAGCAGCTAAACCTGGCACTGGTAGGCTTTGAGGGCAGCGGGAGGTACCCTGGGGAAGCCTCAGCTGGTCGTTACCGGAACACAAGTAGCAGTCTCCTAGTCCCGGTCCTGTCCCCGCCCCCCCACCGTGAACTTTCACCCCCGCGCGCGGTTGCGGCGCGTCACGTGACCAGGGCCAACATGGCCGCCGCCGCCGCTGGGAGCTGAGGTGCCACCGCCGCCGGGCAGCCAGGGGGAATCCGCCCGCATCGCCGCCCTCGCCGGCCGGGCGGCCGCGGGGCCCGGAGCGCCGGAGGCCGGGGCTGGGGCGGCTCCGCGCGGCGGCCACGGGGTCCCGTTAAAGCAGCCCTCGGCGGCTATGCCGAGGGCCCGGAGCGGCCGGCGGAGCAGGGGGGCCGGCGGGAGGGAGGAAGTAGGTTTGTTTACGGGCTGTTCGGGGCGGGGCAGGCCTGGACGAGGGTCGGGAGGTGGGACCGGGGGCCGAGATTACAAGTCGTGCCTGACGCTCTCTTATTTTTTTCCGCATCTGATCGGGATCTTCTCCTAGACCTTCCTGCGAGTGCGAGCCAACCGGCAGACCCGACTGAATGGTGAGTCCTGCCCGGCCCCTCCCTCCGCCCCACCCTCGGCCTCCTCCCTCCCTCACTGTCTGCAGCTCCTGGCTTGCCCGGGTCTCTTCGACATTGGGGCCTATTGGCATCTTCGCAGTCACAACACTTGTTATGTGCAAACCATGGCAGTTGCCCTCAGTTTCCCCATCTGTCTAGTGGAGGTTTTGGTTCCCAGCTCCTGCCCCAATCTCTCTAAAGCCCCTGAAGAACCCTGGGGGGCAATAAGTGCCAGAGAATGAGGAATAACCTACACAATTCCATTCAGGAACTCAGCTTTGAATTTGCAAACTGCTGGGACCTCACTGTACAAGCTGGCAGGGTGCTGAGAATGTTTTTCTTCCAGTTTTTAATCAGTGCCCAGTAGTGTGAATACAGCCTCTCTGCTGAGACTTGACAATGCAGTGAGATCTGGAGTTCCCACGGCAACAGGAACTAACTCATCCCAGAGCTCTTTGAGTTATCAGTCGGCCCACATTTCACAAAAGTGATCAGCGTGGGCTCAGCAGCTTTTAGAGGCCTTCTCTGAAAGCAGGCGGTGTATGCACTACCTGGCGGCCCTCCCTTTTGGATTCAAACCTCTGGAGCATTCCTATTTGTCTAACACAATTGAATGATACTAGCTTTTTGTGCTAACTGGGGTGTGGTATACCTGGGGGTTGGCCAGAAGGGGTCTCGGGTCTCTGAGCCAGCTGGTGAGTGAGCGAGGCCACAGACATTCAAGACCCCTAGCTTCTGCCACTCGGTTTCTACTGCCAGGCTGAGCCCATTGGGGAAAAGAAGCATTCATTATGGGCTGGCACCATGTTAGGCAACAGTCTCACAACAGCTGTGAAAGGAAAATGTTAGTACACGTTTGATACATAAGGAAACTGAGGCTCAGAAAGGTGAAGGTAATTTGTTTAAAGTCACACAGCTGGGGTGTAACTGAGCCATAATTTGATGAAGTTTACTTCCAAAGCCTGTGCTCCTCCGACCATGCCACACTACCTACCTCCTTGGCAACTACTTTGACTCTTCCTTCTCAGTGGTAGACTCTAGTAAGGGAACATTCCCTACCAAATTTTAGTAAGCTTATCTGGACTTAGAAGATAAATAGTGAGTTGAAAAACAAACCTCCCTTGCTTATCTGAGAATTTCCAGGTGAACCCAGTCCATCAGGATGCTTTTCTGAGATTGCCAGGGGTCTTCTGCTGGTCTGGGTGTCCTGACCAAGGGGAACTTCCAGGATCATGCCTTTCTTGGTAGTTCTTCCATGAGATTCTTATCTTTATTCACTTATCAGTCAGTGTCCATCATGGGCCCCTTCTTACCAGGGAGGCATACACCACCTGCTTTCAGAGAAGGCCTTTAAGAGCTGTCAAGCCCATGCTGATCACTTTTGTGAAATGTGGGCTGACTGATAACTCCCTTGGGTTCTAGACAGGGTAGGCAAGGAACCTTTGTATTGGCACTCTGCTCTGTACTGTACTTCTAGAATTCTCAGGGTCCCTTGCTCAGTGTTTTCCATCTTATCCCTGGTGCTGAAGTGTCAAGGTTGCTTGAACCTGAGCTTCCAAGGATTAGGGCAGCCAAGGTTGAGGGACCTGGATCTGTCCACAAAATCAAATGAGGCACCAGTTCATAGTCACATCTCCTGTAATCAGAGTACAGGAAATTGAAGGGATGGGCCAGGCTACAGACCAAAGTTTCTCAAGCCCCACGCTTAGTCTGGGGGGATGCTGGCTTTCCTTTTGGTTTGGGTCTTTTAGGGGCAGGCTGTTTTTGAGTTGGAGTCCCTGCCTCAGAACAGGCAGGAGGTGCGACCCAGAGGGAAGGGCTCAAGTGCATATTCTTGCTGCCCTAGCACATTCACTGAGCTCAGTCTTTGTTGATGCTGACCAACTAGAGACAGGAGCACATTCTAGGCTGTGGACTCAGACCTGGTTTCTATCTTGCCTTTGCTACTTTTTAGCTACTTGGACAAGTGAGCTCTCTGAGCCTCAGATTTCCTTATGTGTTAAAATGGGATCATGTAATCTAGCTTCAAGATATAGAATTAGAGTTATTTTGTGTGAAGTTCTTGACTCTGAGCCTGACACACGGTATAAGCTCTGTAAATTGTAATGTATCAACTATAATCTGTGTCCCCTCCCTAAACTGCATTCCTGAGCTTCTCATTGCTTTGCAGCAGGGTCGCTGTCCATGAGAAAGCTCTTCCTGGCCTTCCAGTGGGGAATCTTTCCCTCCTTGATTGGCTTCCCCCTTTCCCTCCTCCCCCTAGTCTGACTCAGAGTGGCCGTCTCTGATCCTGCTTTGGCTTCTAAGGAGGGGCTAGAGGGAACAGAGTCCCTTGTTTTGACCCCTTCCTGCTTCAGTGACAGGAGGGCTGCAGAGAGAGATTAGTGAGCTAATTAGAAATGATTGCATCTCTCAGTATTAATTAGTAGTGCTGTGGGCTTGCAGTGTGCACTTTGGAACTGAGCCCCCTGCGGGACAGCATGGCAGGCAGCCCTCTGCCTCTGGGGCCTGCCGGGTCCTGTGCACTGATTAGAAATGATGGAACAGGTTTGGGTAGGCACAATAAGGGTAGCCCTCTCAAGGTGCCTTGGGCCCACCAACCTGGCTGCCCAAGGTCTGACTCAGACCCTCTATACCTTTATAACTAGGCCTCAGTCTCCTCTCCTGTAAAATGGGACCAATGGACATCAGATAAATTTTGGGATGATTTTAGATAGGACACTAAGGGTTGTACCTCGGGGCTCCTGGGCCGGGAGCAACAGGGGTTTTAGCTGATGAGTGAAGAGCCAGCCAACTCTGGCCCCCAGAGGGACCTTAAGTTCTAGCCAAGAGATGTTCTCTGACACCAAAAGAGATCCCAGTCTAGGGCTCCTGGGAAGATATCTCTCAACATGGAGTATCTTTGTCTGTTGGACTATCATTGAGCACTGCAGATAGGCAGGTACTGGTTGAGCATGAACTAGCTATGGCCAAAGAGTGAGCACTTCCCTGGTGTAGCACCAGTCTCCTCCACCTCTAGGGGCTCTTGGCAAAACCCATTTCCCAAGGGAGCAGGAGGTGCTACAAAATGCAGGCTAGATCAGGCACTGAAAAAGGGGCTAATGGCTGGCAGGAGGTCAGGATATGTCAGCTCCACCGGGACCCTGGGAGCTCCAGTGACCGTCTGCCTGTTCTTTGTTTTCGGTTTGTCTGTGCAGCTCGGATTGGGAAAATGAAAAGGAGGAAGCAAGATGAAGGGCAGGTATGTCCCCTGTGCAACCGCCCCCTGGCAGGATCGGAGCAGGAGATGAGTAGGCATGTGGAGCGTTGCCTTTCTAAGGTAGAGGGGCCACCACCACCTACCTTTCCTCTCTTTTCTTCCCTTCCCCTCCCCTAATACTAGCTGCTGACTGTCCCCAAATCTATGGGCTTTTGGGGTCTCTGTGTGGTCTCAGCAGCTTCTTTCTATTCTTTGCCCTCTTCCTTTGCTTTCACTCTGCCACTCCCCCTGGGGCTCCAATGGGAAATTATTGGGAAGAGGCCCAGGTCTTTGACCTCTAGATTGGTTTCCTTCAAAAGGGGCCTAGAGCCTGGGGGCCATCTGGCACATTGCAGCTGGGACAGAGCTGCACCTTCCTTGCTGGCCCTGGAGGCAGGTAGGGCTGGCTGGGCCATGCCTGATTCTGCTCTGTTCTTCACAGAGGGAAGGCTCCTGCATGGCTGAAGACGATGCTGTGGACATCGAGCATGAGAACAGCAACCGCTTTGAGGAGTATGAGTGGTGTGGACAGAAGCGGATACGGGCCACTACTCTCCTGGAAGGTGGCTTCCGAGGTACAAGCAGCTGATGCACAGCAGTGGCACCTTGGGGCCAAGAGGCCAGGGGTGGTGGCTGGTCATCCATACCACGTGGGAATGCTGCTGGCGGGGCTCCTTTGTGGGAATGCTGCCTGCCTGTGATGTGCATATTAAAATGGATGTATTTGGGTGGGGAAATGGAATTGTGAGGCTGCAAGCTAGGAGTGACGAGGGGGCTCTCAGCCTCGGGTGATGCATTGAAGGTGACAGCCAAGCCGCGTTAGCACCTGCATAAAATATTAAAGGGACGGTTATGCATTTATCACTCCATCCCTCTTAAGACTGATAAATGAGAATCCAGCAACCTGCTGTACACCTCCAGCACTGGGGGCCCTGAGGGCTTCCAGACAAACACATTGGATTTTCCTCCTCCTCCTCAGCCCTATGTCAGGGAAATCAGTTACAGAGAAGAGAGTGAGTTATGGCAAATTTTGACCTCCCATGAGCTTTATTGGTGAATCTAATTTTAGCTCTGATCCCATTTCTTCTCCCTAGGCACCCTCTGCCCTGAAGCAAGAGGGGCCTGGGCCCAGCTTCTCCCTGCTTCCCTTAGGTGCTCTCCAGTTGCTGCTGAGGGGTCTATAGGGCCTGCCCATCTCTAGTGCCCTCCCAGCCCCTTGGAGGGGCATGGCTTGGCCCAGTGGAAGCCCACCCCCCACATCAGGTCAGACAGCAGAATTGGTTGGGTACCCAGGGTGAGTGTTGTCTGGGCAGGGAACGGGGAGCCGTATGCCTCCTGGCCTCCAGCTCTTCTTTCTCTGTGCACGAGCACATCTGGCATTGCAGCTTGTGGCCATTAGTGAGCCAGTCTGCTTCCCATCTGCCTCCAGTTCTCTGGGCAACACCCTTGGGAGTACTGCCATGCCTGGTCCCTGGGGGATTTCATAGCAGCTGGGAAGAGGGTCTCTGCGGGGTCGTGCTCCTTGGGCTAGTGCTGAAGAGTGGTCTCAGTGCTGTCCAACACAGACTGGCTGAATGCCAACATTATGCCACTGGGCTCTCTCACATTACCCAAGCTTTTGGGGGCAAGCCAAAGCATAAATCAGGAAGGTTAGTCAGACCAAACTGTTTCCCTGAGCTCTGATCTGGAGAGTGATCGTTTGCCATTTTTCTCCAAGCCCATCCTGTAGCTTTAGTTTATTTGAGGCCCTGGGAGGATGGACAGCAGAGCCCAGGACCCCATGAGTTACGTACCCAGAGGTGGCTGGTGGCACCCCATGCGGGGTCAGTTCCAGGATGCTGCTCTGGGTTAGCTGTTGGCCACTGCAGCTATTCACAGCTTCCAGGGCTGTGGCAACTTCATGGGATTCTTGGCACAGAACTGGGCGGGTGGCTTCTGGGCACCAGACAGGGCTTAAGGGGGATAAAGCTGCACGAGGCCTGCTGGTTTGACAGAATGTTTCTCCTGTGTTGGGATGCGCTTGCAGAGGGGGTGTGAGGGGCTGTTAGGCTTGGGGTGGGTGTCAGTTTTCCCTGAGTGTTTATACTATGAGGTTGTTCCTTTCATGAATTCCTGAGGGAAGTTCAAAGGGGGCTTTTCTTTGAGCGATTTGGAGAGCGAGAATGAGAGTGAGACTTGAAGAGGGAACATGGGCCGGAGGTGCCTTTATCTGCAGAGAATTGCTCCAGCTTTCCTGATAGAAGCTGCTGCTGCCTCTTAAACAGCTTAGTGCAGTCAAAAGACAGGCAGACTTGAAAGGCTGTTTTACAGCGAGATCAGCGGGGGCCACGAGGCAGACAGCAGGGCACAGCGGAGCGGAGGAGGCTGAGGCTCCTGGGGGGGTCGGAGGGCTATCAAAGGGAGGCCCTGGCGATCCTGACCGCCTCTACCCTGAAATCCTGTCTGCAGGAGCAAGCCATCTGTCTACCCTCCCTGGCCAGGACCAATAGGCCCCAACTCTTGGGGGGTTGGGTGTGGCCCCGCCAGGCGGGCTGGTGTCAGTGTAGTGCATTGATCGCCCGCCGGGTAGGCCGGGCCGCAAGCCGGGCAACGCGTGCTTAATGTGATTGAAAGGCAGTTAAAATGGCGGTGACCTTTTCAGGAGGAATTAGATTGCCTGCCAAGACCGGTTAGAGGGAGTGATAACGCCGGCTGAAGAAGCTGCCCAGCCGACTTCAGAGAGAGAGAGGCAAAGGCAGGACGAGCAGGAGAGCAGCGAGGCCCATTTAAACTGTGCTGTGTATGTTGACAGAACAGAGATTGCTGTCCTTGTTAGATACGAAAGAATTGAAGAATGGCAGATAAGTTCCTATATCCGATCATCCCCTTTCCCTCCTCCCAGAACAGGGCCCCTTCATCATCCTCAATAAAGCTTCCCTTGGTGGCCCACCAGGAGCAGGTCTGATGTATCAAATCAGTTACCTTAAATGTTATCTACCGTGGGAGGCAGTGAACAAGCAAGGGTTTTGGTGGAGACACTGGCTGAGAGGATCCAGGCCTTGGAGATGGGGACCCATGCTTACTGAAGAGGAGGCCCAGATATCTCAGGCATGGGAACACTTGGAATTGGTGTTTTAGGGAAAAATGAAGTATGAGACAACAGATGAGTGATGAGATCAGTCCAGCTGGAAACAGATTTTTGAGAGACTAAGAGCAATCAGTAAAGATTTCAAGAGGGTATATTGGCAGAAATTTGGGGGAGCTAGGAGACACTCTGGCCTCAGTTCTAGGAGAAAGCCTGGGCTGTGTGCCCAAGCTGTTAATTTTCCTCTCAGAACCTTAGGTTTCCTAACCTGTTACTGCCATTTCTCCCCAGCCAGAGTTATAATTGCATAAAGGGCAGGACACAGAGCCTAGTGCTTCACCAACAGTCTCCTAAAAGAGATGAGCAGTTAGGAGAAAAAGATGTTGTCCTGGGGCACTGTGCCACACCTGGGCAGAGCAAGGGACCTCGAGGCTAGAGAAGCAGGCCACAGGGAAAAACCTAACTCTACAGCCTTTGAGACAAACCTACCCCTGCCTATAGTCAAATAAGGTATGTGACACCTGGGTCTTCCCCTGTATTGGTCACCAATGAGAGTTAACTAAACTGGAATTGGGAGCCCAGGGCTCTGATATCCCCATCAAAATTGGAAGGGACAGGCTGGACAGAGGACATGGGAATGGTTGGTTTCAGATAAGTTGGCAGTCATGTGGTGGGCCCAAGAGTGATGAGATGGAGAATTTCCCAGAAGACTGTACAGGAAATGGCAGATATCTGCAGCCCTATCTTTGAGTTCTGGAGGTGAATGCATTGCTAGAATTCCACATTAAGCCCCTTTGAATCAAACATGTGGGATACTACAGAGAGCCCACTCTACAGGGGTCTCTACCCTGTCCAGATCCTGGCCCAGTGACTGCCTCTTTCTCAAGTTCCTGTCATACATTTAGGCTGGTTCCTATAGCCTGGGATCAGAGGACAAGAAGGGTGGGCAGCTTTAGCACAGATCTTTTAATTGGCTGTTTCTTGATAAAACATCAGCACCATATCACGAGGCAAGGGGGTGAGGGGTGTTGTAAGTCCAAGGGCACAGGGACATAGGCCTTGCCCTAGCTGCTGCCTCCTTTGGCAAGTTGGTTCCCCAAAAAATGGGAGCCCTAGATGCTAAAAATGTCCCCCAGCACAGCCCTGCTGCTGGGTCCCATCAGTGACAAGTGTGGAAACAGCAGACTGCTGGAGGCAGTCTTGCTGCCTTCTAACTCGCCACCACTATTTAGTTATAACTGTTGCCTGTTGGGAGGGGTGAGGAGAGGTGGCAAGGAGCAGGGCACCTTCTGTCCCCTGTGGCGACTGACGGGATTTAATCGCCTTTTGGAACACAACTGTTAAACTGGGACAGAGGGAGTGCAGGCAGAAGGAGCAAGTATCAATGGTTTTAAACGGCGTCTGTCTCTATGCGTCTCTCCTGACGTGAGGCAGTGAAACGCGTTATCGAGGAGGCCCGGAAAGTGGCTAAGTGCGTTTGACACACGCCAACTCCCTGCCTCCACACTGGATAATTGCATTGTCAACTGTTCAGCGAGGTGGCAGGTGACACTGCAGGCCGATTGATTGTCCCGCATCGCCGCTCCCCAGACTGTCAGCTCCCCAATCGATGGCGTTTACACAAGACACCGTAACCACATCTGTAACTAATTCCAGTGTAAAACTCTCCGGAAGCTGCAGCCCTTGCCCTCCCCATTGGAGAGCACAGGCCTCTGGAGGGCCCCAAGCCTTTCCCTTCTCCCTGGGCTCTGGTTTTGTTGGGAGCAGCAGGTGAGGAAATCAATAGTTTCTTTTTTGTGGTTTTAGGTTCCAGGACGTTACTGCTCCCAATAAATGGGCATCTCGAGTTTCAATTGATCACCTGATCAATTGATTAAATTAACACTGATTTTTTTCTTCTTCTTCTCAATGGCCCAGGAAGAAATGAGTTTATGGGAGGGTGATCATTTTTATAAAATTTTGACTTATCATTTCTGCACTTAACTCTCTCCCTCTCTATTGCTTAGTTTTCACTTGGAGGGAAGAGAGTTTTTGCACTGTCCTACTCAGAACTGGGCAACTCAGGTACCCACTCTGTTGGGTGTCTTTGGCCATTAGGCTTGGTGTGCCTGTGGAGAGCAGCCCAGCCCTTTATGCCATTTGGTGGGGGCGTGGGGGTGGGGGGGTGATAGAGCCCTAACAAGGGGGCCTCCCTGGTGACTGAAGGGGCCATCTTGGAGCCCTGGGATTGAGCCCCTTCCCTGGGTAGCAGCAGCAGGAATGGCAGCTTGCCTGTTATCCCTGGAGCTATGTGGAGCAGGAGCCAGAGCCCTGGAAAGGAGCTGTCTGTGCCATCTTGCTTCTGAGTACTGGCTTGGGATATTCCAGCAGCTGAGAACATAAAATGACTGTGGAGCCTTCCTCTCCAGGCAGGAGGGGGGCAAGCTGGCGGGGGCACTGTCTGCATAAAACAGCTTTATGGCCGTTTCTTTTTATTGTGATTCTGCCAGAAGTCAGCAAGTGACATTTCATTAAGAAAATAAAGTTTAATGTGCTGGGAAGGAGGCTGGAGCAGGCTAGGGCAGCACGAGAGTGAAAGTGGTGACGGCAGCCTGTTCTGAACACCTGTGGGGGTAGGGAGATGTTCCCAGCATCTGTCTCAGCTGGGAGATAGAGTCAGGGGCAGGGTCAGAGTAAACTGCTCAGACCAGAGGCAGAGAGACCTTTTCCTCAGCAGACTAGATGACATGCTCTGCAATCTGGCTAGTCAGAGGACTAGGAGGCTGCTGCCCAGCTGGGGCTTGGGGTCAAATAGGAGGGTTGTGTCCTGAGAGGTTTCTCCGGGCCACCAGTTCCCTTTGGCACAGGGCTTCCCAGGAACAAAGAGGATAGTGTCGATAGCATTTAGCCAGTGCTGCTGGGATGTGTTGCATGGCACCTGATGTGGGCCTGGCCAGCTCTGTGCTGGATGATGCTCATCCCAGCAGTGAATCATACTTGGGACTCACCTTTGAAGCTTTCAGTCTAGTGAGGGACAAATGACAATACATGGTAACAAATGTGATCCTTGAATTGCATAGGAGTCTGGGCAAACACCAAGGAAAGGGCACATGTGTATAAGTACCAGGAAAAGTCTCATCCACCACTCAGAACATCTGAAGGGCAGCAACTGGATCTTGAAACTAAATTCCCAACATTAAGCCAGAGGATGATCTCAATAAAGGTTGAAAGAATGTTTTGAGATGAGCATTCATTCATTCAGCAAGTGTTTGCAGCAGGTATTTTGTATTTACAGAGCCACTTCTCTGTGTAGTTAACAGAAGCATGTTTGAGCTGTCAGACTTTTAAAATTAGCAGTCACTTGTTTTATAGACTGGAGTGGGGGTGGGGAGTTCTAGTCAGAGAGAACAGTAGGTATGAAGGTATGAGGGCATGAGAAAACACGTAGGACTTGGGAAACCACAATAGCTATGGTCCACTAGAGTGAATCCTGGTCAAGACACAGGGCAGTAGGCTGCAGAGGAAAGGACGGAGGCCACAGGCCTGCTTTGGTATGCATAGCAAAGGGCCAGCACTGCACAGGGCTGCTGGGATTTTTCCTGACAACTTTGGGATACTCTCTACTCTCTGCTTTGCCATGGGAGCCATTCTGGTCTCAGGAATAGTGCCAGGGTTCTTTGCATTCCTTCTGCCCAGCCTCAAGGCAGGGCTGGGCAGGGCCAGGCTGAGCAGCGGATGTGAGGCTGGCTGCTAAGCTACGTGTACTTTGGGGGAGGGGGTTGGCAGGGCTCAGGGGCCGCAGGCTGTAAGTGAACCTGATGGCTACATTCTGATTGATGGCGGAGTTTGTCTCCCAAACTGTCATAGGGTTTATAGAGGTGCCACTCACCCACAAGGCGGGAATTGCTTGTCAGGATACCTGGCTGTGAGCAGAAGACAGAGCTGTAACTTGGTGTTTTCTCAGCTTAATGGCCCTGCTGCTGACCTGCCTGCTGCCTCGAGTTTGTTGGTGCGTCCTTGGAATGGGGAAATGAGGACTGTCAGGGAGGGAGTGGATCCTAGGAACACTTAGCCTCTTTCTTTCTTTAGTGCTTCTTACCTCTGGGGTGGCTAGAACTTTGTGTGACCAGACACCAAAGAAGCAGAAGGGAGAAGAAGGATCAGGAAGACAGTCCCTTTGAAATGGGTTTGAAAGATGAAGGAAGAACATTCTAGATGGAGTGAATAGCATGAGAAAAAGTTAGAAGAGCAAAGCATGCAGGGTATGTCTGAGGTGCAGTGAGTAGTCTGTATATTCATATGCATAGGGCGTTTAGAGTGAAGCGAGGGGAAAAGTGACGGTAGAGAAGTCAGTGGCATCCAGATCCAAATGGATCTGGCGAAGGAGCCTGGACTTGATTGTCCATAGATAGTTTCTGAGCAGGAAAAAGAAAGGTCAGAACTACATGGTAAGCAGGATGAGGGAACAGACCCGAGGCTTGGAGACCCACTACAAGACTTATCCTGATGAGAGTATAATTATGGACTTGTGAGGGTAAGAAATGACAAGAAGAAATTTTTGAGCTCAATGGTCTGAACCCTGAGGTTGCTGATCCCACTTGCCAGATCCCATCAGATTCATCTCTTTGTGCTTGACAGACGGCTTGCTGTGCTAATTAGTGAGCTGTGGTCTGAGGCCCACTGGGAGGGAGAAGGGAAGATGCTCTATGGCCTCTGGCCCTGGGCTATCAGAAGGGTAGCCCTGGGAGTCAGAGAGACCATGTGGCAGGTGAGTGGACCTGGCCTCAATAGCCAGCCTCACCCCAATAGCCAAGAGTCTGCTTGGGGCTATGCCAACTGCACCCGGGTAGGGTGGCCGGCTGACCAGCCCTTGGCCCTGTCTCTGCTCAGCCTGGTTGCCTTCGTGGACTGCTTTGAAGCAGGTGTGCATGCGTAGCCTCCCTTGTCTGTCCCTTCCTAATCCCTTTATAACTGCACTTGTCCAGGAATCTGGGCTGAGAGAGGTGGAGATGAATAATTAATGTCAGGCGCTTCAGACACCAAATATTTGAACAGCTGCCTGGTGTTTCTGCTGGCAAGGACCTGGCAGCCAAAATCAGGCCATTGGCCGGGGTCTCCCTCTGTGGTTCTGACTGGCCTTAGCCCTCCTGTTCTTCCCTCTAAGGGACTTCTCAGGCTGGACCATGGGAAATAAGGGAGGCCCAGGTCCTGAAGGAGGGTGACATTGTAGACCTGAATGCCTCTGTCCTCTTCTTGCTCTTTCTAGAAGGCAGGTGGACAGCAGGCCTGGGACTGCGTATCTCCTGAGGACCTGCCACAGTGTGTGAATGGGCTCGTTATGAGCAGAGACCACTTGGAGCAGCACACAGTGGCAGGGAAGGATGAAGTCTGCAGTGAAGGGGACTGAAATGTCAGAGTCAAGAGCACCTAAGTATCTGGCTCTACATCCCAGGCCTGAGTTTCTCACTGGGCCTTATCAGGCCCTAAACCTGACCCCCACCTAGAAACGACAGAAGGGGAACCTTTGACCTAGTTTTGTTGGTCTCTGGCCTTCCTCACATCCTGCTTTCCACAGGCTCTGGCTTCGTCATGTGCAGCGGCAAAGAGAACCCGGATAGTGATGCCGACTTGGATGTGGATGGGGATGACACTCTGGAGTATGGGAAGCCACAGTATCCTTGGGGCACTGTGGGGCAAGGTGGGGCTGGAGGGGCAGGCCAAAGAGAGTAAAGAAAGTAGCTAGCACCTCTGGTACTGGCCCACAGCACCCCCAGGACAAGAGTCTCATAATTTTGGCCAGGAGGAGTCCTCCTGAGGAGTCAGCCCTCATGACCTACTACAAACTAGAATCCATTGTCCTTGACCACCATGCCAGATACACAGAGGCTGATGTCATCCCCTGCACAGGCGAGGAGCCTGGTGAAGCCAAGGAGAGAGAGGCGCTCCGGGGCGCAGTCCTAAAGCAAGTGTGGGCACAGGCTTGGGTGGGTGGGATGGAGGGATGGGAAGCCCTGAGGCAGGAGTCGACCCAGTATCTACCCTTAGGGCTATCCTCCCTGCCTTCAGGGCTCACTTTTTTTTTTTCCCTTCCTTTCCTCTAGTGGCGGCCCTCCCAGCACACGCATCACGCCTGAGTTCTCTAAATGGGCCAGTGATGGTAAGTCCTGACGCAGGGTAGAAGTGATGGGGAAGAGGGCCATTCCTGAATGGTGGTGTCTGACTTGAGCCCAGCCCCTCACCTGTGCTGCTCAGTCTGACCAGACTGTGAGTTGCCCCTCTGTCCCAGCAGAGATGCCATCCACCAGCAACGGTGAGAGCAGCAAGCAGGAGGCCATGCAGAAGACCTGCAAGAATAGTGACATTGAGAAGTGAGTGTGGTTGGCCAAGGAGGGGTCCCTGGGACAGCAGTTCAGTGGGAGGGAGAGGGGCCTTTTGCTAGGCCCACTGCCAGGGCTCCTGGCCCCTCCAGAGTGCAGCTCAGTCCTGCGGCCCTGGGCACACAGCCGGCAGTGGGGCCCAGCTGGTACTAAGCGTGACTCTGTGAATTGATCGCTGGGCCATGGCCCCAAGAGCCTTGGTGGAGGGAGGAGCAGTCTGCCTGCCTGCCCGCCCACTACGGCAGCCTCCGCCCGGGGAATGTGATGTATGGCCGCCCGGCCCAGCCGGCACACTTGATTCATCTCCAGTTTCTGTTTCTTAATCGGGAGCTAAATTGGTTTCATTTTTCTTGTCCCGGGTGGCGCTTGCAGTGGGTTTTAGGCAGGAGCATCGGGTCTCATCACTTCTGAGAGGAATTTTTGGCCTGGGTTCTCTGACAGGGGAGAGAGGGAGATCTATTAGCACTTCACCCAGGCCTGAGCAGCCCCTGTCTTGGGGCCCCAGGAGCAACAAGGGTGTGAAAACACCTGGGTAGCCCCCTGCCTTTCCAGAAGCCCAAGCAAGCCCAGTTCTGGCCCTAGGAGGTGGCACTGTCCAGCCCAGGCTGCCTGAAGCTGCTACTATTGGCCATTGCTTAACTCCCTGCACACACACACACACACACACGCCACTATTGGCCATTGCTTAACTCCCTGCGCGTGCGCGCACATACACACACACACACACACACACCCCTCCACTGGAGGCTAGGTTGCCTGGGGTTAAAAGCCAGCCTCTTCATTCCAGGGCCAGTGTTCCATCTTACCTCCTGCCAGCAGAGTGGATTGCAGGCCAGTAGAGGGCTGGGTCGGTGGCCCAGGGTCACCTCCCATTTGTTTCCCTCCATTTTGTGTTGTCATAAATTCATTCCAGCCCGTTGTGGTTGATCAGTTTATCTCGGCCAGGGCTGTGAGTGCTGCTGGCATGATGTATGGGCCGCGGCGCAGGGCCCGGCTGCCCATGAATCACCGCAGCTGCTCCGTGTCAGCGCCGGAGCGGGCCGCACGGGTTCGGCGCAACCAGCTTGGGGTGGGGGGAGGAATGACGTATGGATGTTTATTTAATAATTCTCTCCTACTCCAGCTGAGCAGGGCGGGTGGGGCCATGAGGGGCACCCACCCTCGTCTGGAGGGGCTGCTCATAAATCAGAAAGACAAGATCATTAATCAGGGATGGTGCCCGAGGGGGAGGTGGGGACCAGAGCCAGTGGCCATCCATGAAAGTACTACTCACCCAAGGCTCGGGGGAGTCAGGATTTCTGTCCCACCTGTGTGTGCACAGACACCAGTAGGCAGGGCTCTCTAGGTGAGTTGGGAACTGGCTCAGTTACATGCAGATATCTCCAGTGGGCTTAGATCTGCCAAGATTGGGTCTTATTGGTCCCTATGACTTCTCTTCCTCATACTCAGGGGATGAGTTCCCACCCTAGATGTCGTTCACATCCTCAAGGGCAAAGGCAGGATGCCATGGCTTCCTCTAGGAATCTCCACCCAAGGCCCTGGAGGGGTTTAGGAATACAACCAACCCGGGCCAGAGGCTGAAGGATTGGGTATTTCACCAGAGCAAAGAGGCTCAGGTGTATACTGAACAAACACAGGATAGGGTGGGCTTTAGAGATGGAGCAGGAAAAGGCTTCTTTCTTCCCTGGCGTCATCCTTTTTACCATCCCAGCTCTAGCTCATTCTACGGTTTGAGGGTTGGGAGTTAGTGCTCTATTCTGGGTGACTGCCCCCAATTCTAGGCCCTAGCTTCTCCATCTTTGGAATAACCACCCACTCCCAGCAGTTTCAATCTAGTCCTCATTGGAATTTACTAGAGATCAGATGGGGGTGGTACATACACCTTGGGCAAAATACCAGGGAAGGAGTCAGTTGTGCCGGTGCTTGGGAGGAAGGGGTGGTGGGGTGAAGGCTTCTAGAAGTGGAAGTTTGAATGGAAGCTGCCAGGGAATCAGCCAGTGCCAAAAAGAGCTGGAGTCAGCCCGTCTCAGCTTCCTTGGAGAGAAGCCGTGCAGAGGGAATCTTGGACCCATGGGATGATGGACGTAGAGTGTCCCTGATAAAGGGATACAGCCATTAGGGAGCCACGTTCTGTGTTGTTGGTAGCTCTCAAAGAGAGAGAGGTCAGAGATGAAAGTTTGTTACTGCCCATGGAATGTTATCTGTTCTTGGCACAAACACACCTCCCTTACCTCTTGTGTCAAGCAATAATAGGAAACCTGGAAGTTTTCAAGCTTTCTGAGCCTATTGTCTCCCCAAAGCTGGAAGAATGGGTCACCCCAGGAGACTGTCCTTACCCAAACCACACCTCACTTATGACTGTGCAGTGGCCTCTGCCTCCACCTCGGTCCAGTCTTCACTTCCCAGTTGAATACATCTTTTCAGCCTCTTCCAACATCCTCACTGACATCTCTTCCAACATCCTCATTGTCATCTCACTACCCATAAGATAAACTCCAATCCCCGATTGTGGTATTTGAGGTCCTCCAAAACAATCTCCTTTCTCACTTTGGCTCCCCCTGCTTACCTCAGGTGAGCCTTCTAACCACATGGCCTCTGGGTCTCTTGGCTTTTGTTCTTGCTGTTCCCACTCCTGGGGACCTGTCTCCTCCTGGGTATATCCAGTATAGAGTAATGGTTAATCACACCATTAACAGTTGATCACAGAATCAGTCTGCCGGCCTTTGAATCCTACCTCCCCCAATCTGTGTAAACCTTAATTTTCCTGTGCTTTAGTTTCTTTATATTTAAAATGGGAATACCAGAATCTTCTCATGGGGTTTTTGTGAGGAGTAAATAAGATGATAATTATCAATCCCTCGGTACAGTCCCTGACATTTAGTAAGTGTTCAATTAACTCTAGCCATTTTATTTGTATTATCATCATTATTATTCCCTAAGGCCCATCTCTGGTACCATCTTTTCTACTCCTCCAGAAAGCATTCTTCTCCCACTTGTGAGCTCCCGCGGCTCTCCTGGGTCCCGTTCACTTGTTTTGGCAATGCATGGGTGGCATCACTCCTTGAGGTGGTCCAAGCTGTTCCCTCTTCAGCATTGCAGCTCAGTGAGCCTTTGAGAAGTTGTAGGAACCTTGCTTGTGCAGGGCTTGGACCACAGGCCAAGGACTACCAGGGCATCTGATGTGCCTAAGAGAAAATAACTAGGAACCCTGGGGAAGGCCAGGCATGCAGCCCTGGGACCCAGATTATGTGGGACTCATCCAGTCCCCACATCTGTCACCCTTTCTCTGGGGGTTGAGCTGGCTCTTTATTCAGCAAATGTTTTACTTATCCTCATGGGCCTAGCATGGGGCTAGTGTCCATAGTAAATATTGGTTGAGTGAGTAGCTAGCCCTCAGAGCTCAGGATAGCAGAGGAGACAGACATTTGCAGTTTTAATAAAATATAGTCACTACTCTGGTGAAGTCAAGTACAGGGTGTTGTAACAGGGTGCTGGCTAGGAGGGTTGAAAAAGGCTTCTGGGAGGAGATGGTAGCCAAACTAGGCCTGAATAATGAGGCAGCATTAAGTGAGTTAGGAGGTGGGGATGATCCAAGCAGAAGTGCACAGACCAAGGAGTGAAAAATGATGGTGTGTATGGAGAAACTTAGCAGTTTACTGTGGATGGAGCATATGGTATGTGGCGGTGCTGAGGGATGCCGCTGGCTGGTGCTGGACCAAGGAGGACTGTAAGCCTTGTTAAGAAGTTGGGTTGAACTTTACTCTGAGTGAGCCACTGAAATGTTGGAAGTAGAAATGATCAGATTTGCATTTTAAAGAAGGCAAATTCTTCTAGCTGCTGGCAGAAAGGAATGGAGATGATGGGATTGGAGGCAGAAGGGCTATTAAGAACATTAGTGAAGTGGTCCATAGAAAAAAATCATGAGGGTCCCGACTGGTGGTAGTAGGGGTGGAAAGAAATGGAGAGATTCCAGAGATATTTAGGAGAGCGATGACAAATTCTGGATGTCAGAGTGTGGGTGCCTGAGAAGGAGTGGTTGAGTATGGTTCCCAGATATCTGATTTAGAAATTCGCTGGGATGGAGATGATAGGAGGAACAGGGAAGGTGAGGAGTTCAGTTCTGAACATGGAGTTTACAGATACGGGATTGGGTAGGGGTAGGAGGGAAATATTTGTATTTGTGGTTCTGGAATTCAAGGGAGGTATGGGCTGGAGGTTCGTATTGCGGGTGCCAACCTGCTATCCAACTATACTGCCGCCCTCTTTACAGAATCACTGAAGATTCAGCTGTGACCACCTTTGAGGCCTTGAAGGCTCGAGTCAGGGAGCTGGAACGGCAGCTATCTCGTGGGGACCGGTACAAATGCCTCATCTGCATGGTGAGTAGAAGGGAATCCAGGGGTGCCCTTGGTCAGGCTTCTGTGCTCCTTGGGGGTTGGAGAGGGTCTCGGCACTATGATCTCGGCTCTTTAGAGGGTGGGCCAGCTTCAGAGTGACCCCTTCTCTGCCCACCTCCTCCCTAGGACTCGTACTCGATGCCCCTAACATCCATCCAGTGTTGGCATGTGCACTGCGAGGAGTGCTGGCTGCGGACCCTGGTGAGGTGGCATGGGGGTCGGGGAGCGGGTGGCTGTTTTTTGCACTGCTCAAATGCCCATGCTCATGCTTGAACCTGCCTCAAGGGGGAGGAAGGCAAGGGGCAGGCAGGAGGAGCAGGAGCATAGAACAAGAGCTAGAAGCCAGGATACTTACCCCCCAAGCTCACTAAATTGTCTCCTCCCCCTCCCCAGTTATATTAAATTCTCCCCCTCTCTGGGTTCACTGCTTTCTCTCTTCCCCGTCCCCTCCCCCAGAGGGCCCACTGTATCACACATGTTGGTGAGACCCCAAGTCAGGAGGAGGCTGGTTGTAGGTAAGCAGCACCAGGGCCTCGGCCCCTCCCCCTCCCATTACTAAGCTCCTTCTGCTTCTGCTCCTGCCCCTGTTCTTCGCTCAGGAGCAGCCATTAAAATGTCGCCCGGAGACAGCAATAAAAGGCCCGGACGTGGGCTCTGTGTCCTGATCAAAGGCCGCATGTAATCTCGTTAGGGCCGCGGCAGCCACAGCTGGACCCAGCCTTGTTCTCATTACTGGGGCTCCCGCTGCGGGGCTGGCCAGGCGGTTTGATCCTGGCATCCCCCCAGCACAGAAGCGTGCCTGCCTGCTCAGAGGCCGCCCATGCATCCCCAGCCTGGGCTGACAGGACCAAGGTCCCAGCGCACACTGGTGCACGAAGATGTGGCTTCAGGCCCAGGTGCTCACATGTGCAAACATGTGGCACCATTGTGTATAACCAAAGCCCTCCCTGCTCTCCCTGCAGGGCGCCAAGAAGCTCTGCCCTCAGTGCAACACGATCACAGCACCCGGAGACCTGCGGAGGATCTACTTGTGAGCTAGCGACCCCAGACAGGCCTTGCCTCGGCAGCCCCACCTGCCCCCAGCCTCTGTGACAGTGACCCTCTCCTTTGTACATAATTGCACACAGGCTCCCCGTGTACATACATGCACATACTCACACACACACAAACATGACACACAGAACTCTGGAGCCAGGGTGGAGGCTGAGGCCCAGGCTGCTGGCTTCCACCAAGTTTGGGGACCATACCTGTTCCAGGCTCCAGGGTGGGGCAGGGAGGCAGGGGTGGAGGGAGCAGGGAGACAAGGCTCCTGAGATCCAGCCCCCAGACTAACAGATGGACACACAGACATGCAAACACCAGACTGAAGCACATGTAATATAGACCGTGTATGTTTACAATGTTGTGTATAAATGGGACAACTCCTTGCCCTCTATCCCCTACCCACCCCCTTTGGTTGTATAATTTCCTTCTTTTTCTAAGAACACCTGGAAGCAGTGCTCCTTCAGGGCTGGCTAGGGGCTCGGCCCATCCACCTCCTGGGTGCCCACCTCCCCCTCCCCCCTTGGTGTCCCTTCCCTCTCCCATGTGCTCGGTGTTCAGTGGTGTATATTTTTTCTCCCAGACATGGGGCACATGCCCCAAGGGACATGATCCTCTCCTTAGTCTTAGCTCATGGGGCTCTTTATAAGGAGTTGGGGAGGGGGGCTGGTCAGGAAATGGGAACCGAGCAGAAGCAGGGGCTGAGATTGGGACTGGATGAGGGTGCTTCTAGCTACCCACCTTCTACTGAGAACCGTTCTGGGATTAGAGTTGCTGCTCCCAGGGAAAAGTGTGGTCTCCCCCACCCCCATATGGACCCTATGGTGTGATGCTGTGTCTGTACATTCTATACAAAGGTACTTGTCCTTTCCCTTTGTAAACTACAGTTGACTTGGATTAAAACAATATAAACAGCTGCTGCCTGTGTGTGTGTGTAGGGAGGGGTGGGTGATGGCGAGTGGACAGAGGCAGTAAAGGGGTTAATTCCTGGCAGCAGTTGGAGATGACTTAGTTCTGGGTGTGTAGAGCCAGGCAGGGTTGGTCTGATTAGGGGCCCTGGAGCACTCAGGTGGGGGTGGGGGTGAGGGTGTGGATCTGGGCTCCTGACTATTGATGGGTAGGGGCTCCAGGTTAATTCCTTATTGATGCAGACTCGTCAGCTCATTAATCACAGAAGAGGTCAGAGCTTGGGGGTACAGAGGGGATGCAAGTTCTATCCCCCAACCTAGGGCAAGAGCAGCTATAAGCTTGGGAGGAAAGCATAAGCCCCGGGCTTCCATCCCTTTCTAATTCCCTGAAATGTCCCAGGCCAAAATGGATTATCATCTCAGTGCAACTCCCCCTCCTCACCGCCTTTTTTCTGTTCTCTGCACCAGTGACCACCAGTCCCATAGAGCTACTGCCTGGATCCTCAAACAGTAGGAACCTTATCATCAAAGAAAGGCTATCCCTTTAAAGCCAGGTGGACCCTTGTGCCAGAAAACTGGCAGGGCAGCCAGTACTGGGGATAACATTTTGTCAATGGGTCGTCCCTAGAGCTCAGAACTTTCTGTGCTTCCCAGGCCAGCGAGGTACATCAGCACTGTCAATGCCTCTCAGGCAGGTCCTCAGAGCTGCAGACAGGCCCTCCCCCATAAAAGGCTATTTTGAGAAAACAGATTCTGCTAAAATTCAAGGCCCCAAAGTATCTGCATGACTCCAGACTATTATAAACTCTCACGTCAGGCCTGCCTTCCAGCTTCCCAATTCCCCAGCCTCAGACACCATCTCCTCTAAGACTACTACAGAATTGGGTCCAATTGGCACCTCCTGCCTCCCCTTACCACCTAGATGAAGCACAGAAGACAAGTCACCCTGACCAGCACCCAGAGAAGGCCTTTCGAGCCCCATGCCCAGCTTGATGGTGCGAAATATCTGGAACACAAGGATCTGGGGCCTAAGAGTCTAAGGAATGTGTGTGTGTGTGTGTGTGTGGCCTCAGATGAGGTGGCGCATTCCCAGTGATGGCTGACATGAGGACAATGGAGAGAGGAAGAGGAGGAACTTGAATGCCTAGTTCCCATCAGGCTGGTTCCTTTTATGTCTCTACTCTCCCCTCTCCCTGACATGGGCTCAGTAGGTCCTTGATGGCTGGTTACCCCCACCCTGGGGGCCATATACTCTCTAATAGGGGACATTAACCCGGAGTGAGGGTGTTCCACTGAAGTCCTGGGATCCTTGAGCCCTCATGGCACAGGCGACACTGCCACCTGTTGGCCGTGACTAGAATGCAGGCAACAATAGGAATTGGCAGCCAGCAGTGGTGGGGACACCAGAGGGCTGATGCAGACAGAGCTGGGCACTGGGGTCATCATTCCCGAGACTATCGGGTCCTCTCCCACCCCTAATCTAGAGCTTTTACAGCCATCTTCTTCCCTTCCTGTCAGACTTCCAAAGCCCCTACCCCAAGCCTGCCCTCACCCTCTGGCACCACCCCTCAAAGCTCACTTTCCATTCAAGGAAATCCAAAATCAACTCTGAGGCCCATCCTCAACCCTTTTGTTAACCCTTCATAGCCTAAATGCCATAGGGATTATCAGCCTGACTGTTGCACTTGTCCAAGTACAACCAAATGCAAGGCTCCCATAGAGACTCCTGCCCCCAAAGATCCCTGGATAAGCAGACCCAAGACAGAAGCCCATGGGAATTTTCTACTTGGGGGACCACAGAGTCCCAAGGAGCCATAGGGGTTGAACTAAAAGAGGGCCCCACAGATGCAGGTTGTGGGAGGTGTCAGGCATTTATTTGTGGGGTGGAGCAGAGGCAAGGCAGGGCAAAATCATCAGCAGTGGACACAGCTGCGCATGAAGTTGACACAGAGGCTCATGTAGTAAGTAGGGTAGTCACGGAGGTGGCTGACGTGTGCAGATGACACAAAGTCCACGGAGCGCACCAGGACCCTGTGTGCCAGGCGTGCCTCCACCATGCGTTCCACATCCCTGGCCAGTACCATCTCGTCAGCCCGTGAGTAGAGGTAGAGCTCAGGCCAGCGAGAGGCTGCATCCTGCAGCCTGTCATAGAAGTGAGTGTGGAAGAGAGCTGTGAGTGGAGCCAGCAGGACGTGGAACAGGCCTGCCACCAGGGCAAAGGCCATCAGGAGCAGCAGGCGTAGCACAACAGGCCGGTGCTCCAGGATGGCTGCCAGGGCCCGAAAAGCCCCCACCAGGTTCCTATCACCAGGACCACTGTCAAAGATGGTGCCCACCACACGCAGGTGGCAGAAGCGCCGATGGGTGTGCAGGAGCTCCAGCACATAGCGGTAGAGCATGGCGCCGGCATTGCTGAAGACATGGAAGAGCAGGGGCTCCTTCTCAATCTCATAATCAAAGAGCAGCCCAAGCAGCTTCTGGGCCAAAACACGAAGTGAAGAGATGCCCAGGGACTCGGAGAAGAAGACCATGTGCCATGGGGCTGTGTATCGGATCACGATGCAGCCCTAGGGAGAGGAGAGAGGCCTGTCGGTCCTCAGGGACAGGGTTTGGGGCTATGAGCTAAGGTCAGGGGTCCAGCAACCCCAATTTCCCCAGGGCCCATAGAGCCCAGCAGTGCCACCAGCGTAACACTCACAGACACAGGGTGCACCCTGGAGTGGAAGGCACACTCAAGACCCACTTGTAGAATAACTACTTCATGCTGCCTAAGCCCCATCAGCCTGGGATGGTATTTGAGGCTGGAACCCAGAGCATGCTTTGGAGACACCTGGGTAGACCAGAAGGAAGTTTCCTCACTCTGGTTTACTCCCTTGTCCCCACACCAGAGGACCTGGGGAACCTCTCCAGACCTTGTACCCTCACCTGCCCAACTCTTGCACATTTAAGGTCCCACTGTCTACAGTGAAGTGACTCTGGTCTGCACTGTCCCTACCTCCCAGGCACAAGGAGTTGCCCCCATAGACCCAATACCTGACATACAGACTGCAGGCCCCAGCCCTGACGGCCAGAGGCCACTCCTGAGCCACACCCACGTCACATCAGTCTCTGGTCACCATCACCAACCCCACCCCACCCCCAGGGTCCTGAGAGCAGAGTTCACACCCACTGGCCTCAGAGGCCTGGCACCCAAGTCTGTATGGCTCTAAGGCCTGGGATCACTCCTTCTCACTCCTGCTGCAATTCTCGATAAAGTAAACACTGTTGCTTCTCAAATTCGAAAATCTGGGCCCAAATTCTCTCCAGGCTTCTGTCTCCTCGCTGCCTAGGACAAATGCACCCAAATCTCCAGGCAGGTCCCCTTCTAGACCTGTCAGAACGGGAGCCAAAGCTACCTTACCTGGGTCCTAATTCCCTCTCATTAACCTGCTCTAGAGACAAAGGGCCCCTCTGTCAGGGGAATCGGGGTTGGGTAGGCTCTGGGATCAAAAGGTCTTAGTTTGATTCCTGGTGCTGCCACTTCTTCACAGTATGGACAAAGAGAAATTGACTTCATCTTTCTGAGTCTCAGTTTCCAACCTGTAAACTGGGATAACACGCATCTCATGGTTGTGGTGAAAATTCAATGAAAAAAAATATGTAAGTACCCAAAACAGTACTTGGTACAAAGTAAACCCTCAACCAATAGTAGCAGTAATTAGGGATGGTAGTAAAAATAACAAGGAGAAAATTCTATGGGCTCAGTACTTGAATACCCCATAGCCAAATGGGGATGGTCAGTTGAGGAATCCCTCATGAGCCCCCTACCTCCTAGCCCTAGAGCCCCTAAGTACCCCTCCCAAGACTGCCACCTGACCTCTCAGCTCTGGGAATGTTCTGCTCTAACTCCCCAGGGGGTGTGGAATGTTTTCCCACACAACCACCTCCAACCTACAGCACTGCCCACAAACACAAACACATTCCATATGACCACCACCCAGAGGACTCCTGGGACTAGACCACACAAAACCCACCTACCTCACATCCCACAAGTGTAGACAGACATGGCACCCACCACCCACCAGTGTATACCCACTGCACAATCTGCATGTGCACGAGAAAAGCACACCGTCCACTAACACCCACCCATAACTGTGTGTTGCACCACCTTCAGAACTGCATATGCACATACACACACACACACACACACTCACACAAACACAGCACTTCCTGGGATTACACCCTCCCAGTCTTACCATGATGATATATATGCAACAATGCCTGTCAGTACATGGACACATAATACTTCCTGCAATATGCAAACCACTGTACTTCCTGTGAGTGAACACACACCTCCTCCCTACTTCATAGGCACACCGCAGTGCTGCCTACAAGGGGAGACACAGCCCTACACACACATACACACACACAGTCCCCCCCAGGACTGCTGGTGCACATATAAAACCAGCAATTCCTGGAAATGCACCATCGATGAGGGCACACACAACCCTTCCCTACTTACCCCACGCCCAGGAGCATGCCCTGTGACTGGGCACACACATTGAGCCTTCCTGAAGCCAACATGTCTGGGCCTCACTTTTGAGATTCCCAAGATGCCTGGGCACTTCTGCTGCCACCTAGAAGTCCCTGTGCCAAGGACCTGGGTCTCATTGCAAGGCAGACCCCCACCTCTCCCCTCTCCCCTGAAGCAACCATCTCTCCATCTCTGTACACGCTCAGTCTTCCCCTCGCCCTTCTGTTTTTTCAGTCTCTTCTGCCCTCCAGATTCCTGCTCAAACCGATCTCATAAGAAAAGCCTTTGCCCTTACACTGTGTCCTCCACTAACTACTTCCTTCCTTCTTTTCACTTCCTAGACAAATTTCTAGAAATAATTTTGACACTTACTCTTTCTACCTTGTTCCCTCCTACTCACTCCAGGCTAACTCCTGCCCCAACTTTGCTCTTACCGAGGTCACGTACATCCTCCCTGATGGTCAGATCTGATGGCCACCTTTTCAGTCCCCACCATACTTTCCTTTCTGCAGCACCCAGGATCACGCACTCCTTGAAATCATCTCTTGCAGGGTGGGCTCTTCAGTATCATGAAAAAAGGGGCTGTTCTAGATTTAAAAGAGGCTTAAGGAACAAAATAACTAGATGCAATATGTGGCCCTGGGTTGGATCGTGGTTTGGGCAAATCAGCTGTAAAGGACACTCTGGGGACAACTGGGGAATCTGATTATGAACTGGAATCTAGATGAGATGAAAATGTATTCACATTGGATCGGAAAGATCATTATCTTTACAAAGCAGGAGACTGTTTTGTATCAGTAGATCTCCTTGAGGTACACATACAGAAAAAATACTGAAGAATATATGCTAAGGTCTAAGTAAGAGGGAATCTCTAGGTGGTAGAATATGGTGTTTTTATTTTCTTTTAAATGATAAAGTATTAAGAGTTTTGATTTGGAAAAAAAAATTTCCCCACACCCATCCCGTCCTCCCTACCAGAGGGCAAAAGCACCCCCTTCCTTTAAAGGACCACCCCTCTACCAGCCCTGCAGCCCTCAACCCCTCTGTACTCCCTCGGATCTTACTCGATCACTTTCTCCCTCATGTCTTTTGCCCCAATAATATCTTTACTCTCTCCCTCTACAGTGGCCCATTTCCCACACACTTTCTTTCTGTGGGTTCTGTCCTCCTCTCCTGGATGTTCTTGTCCATCTTTAGCCACTCCTCCTTTCCTTTGTGGGGGCTCTCCTCATCTTCGATTCCCTCAAGGGTTGGGTTCCTCAGGGCTCCGTCCTCGGCCCTTGTCTTCATTCCTGCTACACCCTCCATGGGGATCTTATTCACCCCAAAGCCTTATGTCTTCTCTTCTACTGTTCCCTGTCTCAGAAGACATACCCTCCTCTGCCCAGAAACTGCCTCAGCCAGAAACCTGGCATTATCCTGGACTCCTCCCTATTCCTCAGCCCCATACCCAATCTTTCATGAAACCACCATTCCACCATCTAAAACACTCCACCTGTCAACCCCACCACCAACAACCTACACCACCAGCCCCAAGCTCCTGAGCCCCTCTGTCCTGGCTCACCCACAGTGAGGGACTTTCTAAGGCACAACTCTAACATCAAACTTCTGCCTCAATCCCCCGGGGACCCACCATCTTAACCTCTTGACACTTTCCGTTTCTTTCCCTGTTGTAGCCACGCTCAACTGTTTCTGTTCCTGTGCCTCCCCTCAAGGACCTCAGTCGGAGAGAAAAACCAGACACACAGCCTAGCCCAGTAAATGGAATTCAGAAGTCACTGAAATTATTTTCAGAGGGAGGTAATCTGTAAAAGGCAACCCCAAAGGACTAGCCTTGTTGGTTAGGGCAAGCCTCAAGTTCACAACTACATTTTCCCCCAATCCCTCTCCCATTCCAGGGCCACCACACGTCTTAGGCAGGTGTAAATGGGAGTCAAGCGGCATGAGGGAGGCCGACAGGGGTGGGGAGGGGCAGGGGCTGCAAGGCCTGAGCTAGCCTTTCTTCCAGGTGACCCCCACTGCTTCTCAGTCCATGGCCTCCAGCTGGTGGCTGGCACTGCCCATGCTGGTGCCCCTGCACACAGATGCTTCGGGAGGTCTGGGCTGAGGAGGTTCTGAAAAGATAAAGGGGCTTCTAAAACATAACCAGGCCCTCCTCCAGTCCTCCTCCAATCACCACAACCTCTACATCCAACTCTTGGTGGGGCCTGAGAAGAAGCATGAAAACCTCTAGCCTGAATCACCTTTCCAAGAGGCCTTCTTAGTCTGGGAATGTGAAAGGTGCCGTGGTCAGCCCTAAGGCAGAAACTCACCTGGTCAGAGAAGGAGAAAGCCCTGGGAGTCAGCCCAGGATCCTGCTGCCCAGGCAGGCATCATGCAGCCAACAGGGACTTGTGGCCTGGGCTGACTCCTCAGCCGGGGAACCCAACAAGGCTGAACTTCCCACCGAGGCCCCAGCAGGCAAGAAAGAGGAAGCAAGCCAGGGGGCTGAAGCGGCAAAGAGGAGAGAATCCTGCCAAAGTCCCCATGACCTCACCGTCTTCACCACAGGCCGTTCCTGGTGCCATTCCTGCCACACAGATTGGGCAACCCAGAGCCTCAGAGTTCCTGGCACGGTATCTGTGTGCCTGCGGTACTCACCATTTTATGGTAGATGGCACTGTATTTGGCAAGGTTCTTGTCTGTGCAGCCACCCCAGCCCAAAAGAATCACAACGGGTAGTCGAGTTTCAGCCTCCTTTGTTCCTCGCTCTGGTCTGTTCTCTGAAACACAGACATGGACTGTCAGCACCAGAGTGGGGGTAGGGGTGACGGGCCATCCAGAGCCAGCTCCGCTCTGGCTGCAGGCAGGGAGCCCACAGGTGCCAGTCCAGGCAGCCTGCTAGTCCCCAAGCCCGAGGCTCCCGCAAGGCTCCTTCCTCTGCCCTGTGCCCCCTGCCCCAGCTGGGTTCCTGCAGGCCTTTCGGGAGGCACTGCGAGGTCACTGGAAAAATCCACACACAGGCACCTTTCTCTAGTGGCTCAAAGGTGCAGCCCAGGTGGGAAAAGTGAGTATGTTTTCCATGCAATTTTGTCTTCCAATCTAGTGGTCAACAAACTATGGCCCAGGGGCCAAATCTAGCCCACAGCCTGTATCTGCATAGCCTGCGAACTAAAAACATTTTTTAGTTTAAAAAAAAATTTTAATTAGAATATTTTGTAACACGTGAAAAATTATATGAAATTCAAATTCAAATCTCCATAAATAAAATTTTATTGGAGCACAGCCACAGGCTTTTATTTACATTTGTCTATGGTTACTTTCACATTAAAACAACAGCTAAGTGGTTGCAACAAAGACTGTATGGGACACAGAGCCTAACATATTTACTGGACCTTCACAAAAAAAGTTTGCTTACCCCTGTTCTAATTCCGTGAGCAGATGGAAGAAACGGTCTTAAAAGGAGAAATGGATAGTACAGTGCAAACAGCAGGTGGGGCAGACGGACTCTGGCCCACACCAAACCACCCACCCTGTCCTGCCAGAAAATTTTAATAGCCTATAGATATTGAGGTTTAACCCTCATAACAACACTATGAGGCAGTTACTGTTATTAGAGATGCAGAAACAGAGGCACAGAGATGTTATGTTACTTGCCTAAAGTTGCACAGTTAAGAAGTGTTGAGCTGGGAATCTGGCCCCCTCTGCCCACCCTAAGTTCCTTGAGCTCCTTCTGTGCCACCAGCTTCGGGCTCTAACTAGAAGCCAGTCTCCCTCAGAGATGTGCTGAGAGGCACAAGCCCAGCTGCCACCTGCATGACTGCTTTTGAAGAGGCTTCCCTGCAACCTTGTTGAACGGATCTCAAGTCATTTCCCCTGCGAAGGGACTGTTTGTAGCTAGTTGTGTGCCTTCCCAATAGGGCCTGCATATTCCCTTCCGAGGACCAAGCCACTTGGCTCTGTTCAGCTGCCACTATGAGATTTATGGATGCCAGTGGTGACCTGGCAACAGTAAATTTCAAGGCTAGTAAAGAGGATGGTAAATATAAATCACTAACCTTTGGACAAAAGGAAGACAACAATTTCCTGTGGAAATTAATGTGATTGAAAAGTTCAATGTTCCTGCTCTCTAGTAGTGGTGACTCTGGCCTTCGGAGATTAACTGCCCGCACTCGCTGGATCCAGGACAGTTTGCACGTCAGCCTGGCACAGTCCCTTGTAACGCCAGCCAGCCCTCCCAGCCTCTGCTGACACTGGCCCCAGTCTCTGATGATGGAGGCAGGCCCCCAGCTCTAACTCAGCCTGCTCCGAATATTCTTGCCCACCTGTCTGGTGGAGAGGCCATGTCCGGACCTCACAGGGACATGTGGGGAGTAACTCTACCCATGAAACTCAGTAATGACCAACAGCCCCTATATGACTGCTTTTCAGTCTCTGAGGTGGAGCAGCTTAGATTTCTGAAACCGGGCCCCAGGGAGTCCACCCTTAGCACTGGACTGCTGTCCAAACACAGGTCCCCAGCCCAGCCTAAAGTAATCTCTTCCATGTGCCACCACCAAGACACCAGCAAAGTAGCTTTGAGATTTATCTTCAAAAACCAGAGAAGGCTGCCAAGCAAGGCCACATTTCCTGGTGGCCACAGGTGAGGCCAGCAGCCACCAGCAACGATGTGGCATTCCCAATGGGGGAAGGCTCACACAGCTTCTGCTGGGCCCCAGAACTGCCCTCCTACTGCGGCTGGGATTTGTAACTCCATTTTGCTATAGACTGAAGCTGCAGCAGTCACTTGCTCCACCGTATGTTCTGCTGGCAACTTGGCTTCACCAGCTCGGGTGGGATGAATCTCTACCAGATATGCATCTCCATGAAGAAAGCCCTCAGAATACCAGCACCCTGGGTACACTTACCTACTCCTGGAGCCCAAGCTTGCCATGATGTCCTTAAAGGGAAGGAATCAGCCCCTCCACTTTTCAGCCCAGCACTCAGGGCTGCCCCCAAAGCCACAGCCTGTTCTGCCTACCCATGGACATCCTCTATTCCCCCAACACATGCTCCTCCCAGTGCCCCACTCTCTATGACCATTCCTAACTTGGAGCCTTTGGCACAACATTCTCCCCACAGGAGCCTCCTTGCCCCTTATGATTCTATACATTAAGTACTGTAATCGAGAAAAATCCAAGGAGCTCTAGGAACACAGCCGAGAGAGTAACAGCACTGGAAGAGGCCTCGCACAGGAAGACATGTTTGTGCTGATCCTGTAGGACTGGTAGGAGCATGCCAGGTGGACAGAGGCCATGAGCAGGGGCAGGGGGCCACAGAGTTGTTACAGTCTGTCTGGGGATCAGCAAGCAGTCCCAGTGGGCTAGAACCCTGTGTGAGGGCGGAGCAGTGGTCAAAAGGGCTGCCAAGAGTAGGACTAGGGCCTGATCCTGAAGGATCTCTGTGCCCTAGAGTCAGGATTTTATTCCATAGCAGCAGAGAGCAAATGTAGATACAAAAATGGAGACATGACACAATCCAATCTGTACTGATTAATGACTTGCACAATTATTTGTTTAATGTGGGTCTACCCCCTTAGCCAGGAGACTCCGTGAGGAAAGGAACTGGGTCTGTCGTGTTTATTGCCACCTCCCAGGGCCCCACACTGGAATTGGACATTCGGGCATTCAGTAACCATGAACTGGATGAATGAACACAGGCTGCAAAGTGAAGAATGGATCCAAGGAGAAAGAGCTGGCATTCTTCTTGTTCCCCATTGCCCTTTCTGGAGTAATAAAAATAATTGTTATGGCTATTGTTATTTATTGCTACACCGTGATCATTATTCCTCCACCCTCTCATAAAAACCCCTGCTCCTTTCATGCTCATTCCACTAGCCATACCACCCTCTTCCCCTGGTACTCCTGACACCCCCTGACCTTCTGGCCACTGCCCCTCAGCCTACTGAAGCCTTTGGCACCTGGCTCAGCCTCCCTCTATACTCCAAGACTTCCCATTACCCTGGCTGACTGCACTGCTATGCAGGCAACCAAACCCACCTTGTTACTAAACTACCACACTCCTCTATGAATCCCTCATCATCCAGCTATTACCCCTCCTCCTCTTTCCCATCACCAAGAATAATAATAACAATAAGAGCAAAAAGAGCTAACACATAACCGTATTATGTCAGGGACGATTCTAAGCACTTTACATTTCAACTCATTTAATCTTCACAACAACCCCATGAGCAAGGTACTGTTATTATTCTCCTTTTACAGATGAAAAGTTGAGTTGAGAGTAAGTAACGTGCTCAAAGTTACAGAACTAAAAATTAGTTAAGTAGTGATGTTGGAATCCAAACCACCTTGCTCTGCTGCATCTGGCCTCCAGGTCTCTGCATGTGCTCCTTATTCCCTAACCAGGATGCTGGTGCTCCATGTTTACTTTGCTATTGCCCAACCTGCCCACACTATCAGCACACTGGTCACTTCCCAGGAGCAGCCCTCCCCCAAAACTTGATGCCCTCCCCACCCCCACCCCAAATCACC
>PVKY010000998.1:0-36707 GCA_004027775.1 Bradypus variegatus | reverse complement strand
TGGCTTTAACACCCTCTGGGGCCAGAACTCCTCCTACAAGCTGCCTCCTTGGATATCAGCTCTGGAGCCCAGCCCCTTGAGACTGGGTCCTACTCCTGCAGCTTCCAAACTGCATGATCTTGGGCAGTTAAGTCACCTCTCGAGTCTCAATTCTCTCATCTACTAAGCGGAGATCCAACAAGTACTCCCTCACAGTCATAATGAAGATTAAGTGAATTCAAGGATATAAAGAACAGTGCCTGACACATGCTAAGTGCTCAGTAAATGTTAACTATTATGATATCTCACGGGCAACTCAAACTTAACATGCCCCCAAGTGGATCTCTAGACCCCACCACTAGCACCCCTGAAGAGGAAAAAAAATGTTCTGTTCCAACCATCCCAGCTCATTACACTGCGCAACTATCCACCCATGTGTTCAGTCCAGAAACCTGGGAGGTGTCCTTGATGTCTTCCTGTCCCATCCCACTGTCCCCTCCCCACCCATCCAATTCTTCAGCAAACCCTGTTGGTTCTAACTCCAAAATAAATCTCAAATCGGTCTTTCCCTCCCTAGCCACTTCCTGATCACCACCCAACCTGTGTCACCTGGCCAACTGCAAAAGCCTTCTGGCTGATTTTCCTTCCTCTCCTCCTCCCTCCAATCTGCCCTCTGTCCCCCACCCACCCACCCCAGACAGCCAGACAGTCCTTTAAAAATATCTTCTGCTTTGTTCAACCTCAGTGGCTTCTCCTGCCTCACAGGTGCCTTTCTTCCCTTGCTTTCTCTGCTCCAGCTCCTGCTGTCTTCCTCTCTGCTCCTCCAACACCTACCTCACAGCCTTTGCACATACAGTCCCTCTACTTAGAACACGTCCATATGGCTGCCTCCTTCTCAGCCTTCAGGTGTCACCTAACCGGAGTCCTCTCCTTACCACCCTACCTAATATCAACTGTCCCCCTTATGATCGAACACAGCACCCTGCTAACTGAACATATCATGGTTTCTACTTACAGATTTACTTGTTTATTTGTTTATGGCGTGTCTCCCCACCCTGAAGTCCCAAGTTCCTTGACGAACAGGGGCAGGTAACTGCCATATGCCTAGCTCTAAGTATCATATCAGGCATTAGCAGGAGTTCAGTAAATATTTGTTGAGTGAATCATATTGGATTGTGGATATTAAAAGAAAGTCCATTGTGGGAGTTGGGGCAATTACACATGTCAGTCTGCAAACAGATGTGCAATTACATTATTTTCTATGATCCTTCTTAGTTTCCATCCTTGAGGCCCCATTCTGCCAAAGCAGTTGGAAACAAGTTAAACTTCAGTCTTCCTGAGGTTGGGCCACAATTCCCAGATCTTAAGCAGGGCCAAGTTTGCTGTAGGTGGGGAAGGAAGGATGTGAGGGTTGGGGGAAAAGGGAGAAGACGGACAGCCTCCAGCCCTGGGAAAACTGTGGCCACTGCTGAGAGGCCCATCACCCTGCCTCCATGGGCCCCCGAGTCCTGTACCTCTGCACTGCTTCTGCTCTGGGCTTGGGGCAGAGGAGTATGTCTACAGGGCTGCCTGTGGTCCTGCAGACCGTTGCGCTCTGGGGACCCTGCGAGGAGGCAGGGGACAGTCCCCTCCCCTTCCTGGCCAAGATGATTGTCTCTGCGGAAACATTCTCTTTCTCTAAGGACTTCAGCTTTTGAAACCCAAAAGCCAAAACCAGCTTTTCTGCTCTTAGGCCTGCCACATCCATCCCCAGGGGCAATGAGCCACAGAACACAGAGCACAGAAAAAGAGGAAAAGAGAGGGGGAGGAACAAAACAGATTAATAGAGAAATACATTATATGTTTTGAAAAAATGATGGTGATTACCACTTGGCACCTTGACTGGAGGGGCCACCATGGACAGGTTCAGTTGGCAGGTAGTGAGGGGACTGGGACTAGTGGGGCCGTGGAGATGGAGAGAACTGGGTAGCTGTCAGAGCTATTTGGGAGATAAATCAACAGAACTCAGAACCAGGTGAGGAATTGCATGGGTGGGGGGCGATAAGGAAGATGGAAGAGCCAAGAATGACTCCTTACATCCTGCCTTGGAAAATGGGATGGTTGGCCCTTCGCACATAGTGTTCCCACTTCTGGAACACCGTCCTCCGCCCAGAACCCCGTCACTGGCCAACTCCCACTCATCCTTCAGATCTTCATTCAAGCATCACTTCTTCAGAGTCGCCCTATCTGACCCCAGGCCCTTGATGTGATGTTCTCCTATTTATTCAGTGTGCAATTATACGCCGATTAGTGTCTTCCCCACCAGACTGTTAAGTCTGTGAGGTGATCCAGGCTCACTCTTGTACCCCCAAGCCCATAGTAAGTGCCCAGTAAATAAAGGCAGAGGAGACTGGGCTGTCTCCTGTAGGTGGTGTTTCTCCAGAGTGGAGGTTGCTGGTGTCCAAAAGGCACAGACAACCGCCCCCACTCTTAAAGAGTGCATGTGAAAAGGGCAGGTGGCCTCTCCCCACCCCCCTATAGAATCTGTGTGTGTGTGAAGAGCCTGATACTGGGGGCACAGTGACATGCATGGATCTGGAGGTAAAAGTTGGCAAGCATCGCCATAAGCAGCCAGGGCCTGCAGGAGCTTCTGGCACAGAGGGCAGAGGAGTGAGTGCACGACAAGGTGACTCCCCAGGCCAGGTGGGAAGGCGTGGAGGGAGGGGAGGAGGTGCCAGGTGGGGTGTGGGGTGCGCAGAGAGGTCTTGGTATGATGGTGTTCAGTGCCCAGCCCCAGGGGCCTCCCTAACCTACCCTGAAGTAAACAAACACACTCCACAGAATCCATTGTTCCATGGTTGGTGGATTTGTTTTGTTTTGTTCACCTCCTATGTCTAGAAAGGTGCCTGGCACACAGCAGAGGCTCCAGAAGCATCTGTTGACTGTAGTAGGATGGAAGGAGCCCTGAGTCCTGGGAGAGTCACACCAGTGTAAAGACTGGGATTACCTTTCCCACGGGGGAAAGCTGCAGGAGGATTAAACCGGGTAGTGTATATAAAGTCCTCGCACGTGGAAGCAGTTTAATAAACACGGGCTCAAGATCTGGGAAGAGAGGCAGGGATGAGGGAGGAGGAATGGGAGGAGGCCGAGTGGGGAGTCACGGGGAACCCCCGGAGGACAGTCCCGCGGGGAACCTCGAGGTGTCTCCCTGCAGCACCCCGCCCGGCTCCCGGCGACCGACCCGCTGCCCCACCCGGCGGATCGGGAGGAATTTGCCCCGGTGACCTCCCCAGGCGCACTCCTGTCACCATGGCGACGGGCCGCGGAACAAGCAGCCTGATTGTCCCTGCTCAGCGGGGCAGGTGAAACCCCGGCCACGTGACCGATACTGGGCCAGGTGCGGTTACCCGCCACCCGCCTTAACCCCCTCCACGCCGCCACAGGCCCCGCCCGGAGGGCCGCGATGAAACCCACGGAGCACTGCACCAGGAGTCACGCAGCCGGAAGGAATCCGGCGGGGCCACGTACCGCGGCGGGACTTGGGCCGGTTGCTTCACCTCCCTGGGCTCCAGGTCTGCGTGGATAAAACAAGACTAAGACCTGCCCACTTCACGGGAAGGTTAGGACTGCTGGGAAAGTGTAGACCCGTCCACCTCCCAGGAGTAGCTCTTTCTCTGATTCCTCGTTCTCCCTCCACATCCACACCAGGATATTGGGGGCTCCATAAGGCCTTCCCCTCGCATAGCTTGACACCCCCTAAGAGGGAGACCCTCTACAAACAACAGCCAGTGCATTGGCCCCTCCCAAAAAGCCGGGGAGGGGTGGGCAGCCCTCAGGGGGACCCCCTCCCCAACATATCATCACCAGAGTCCTTCTTGGGTGACAGCACCCCCTCCCCTGCCTCCACAGTGTCTCCGGAGTGTTCAAGTGGAAACCACAAGCAGACTGGTTTTTCTGCTTGCCGCCAAGCCCTCACCCATCACGTGACCTGACTCCTCAAGGCTGCTCCTGCCCCCAGACCCAGGTTCTTTAGCTCCTGGGCCAGACTCAGGTTACCTGGCTAGACACTAGGCTGGTGGGGATGGGGGGGCAGGGGGCATTGTTTGAAACCACCTTTGAAATACTACCCACCTGAGTCACCAAGATTGCGTCAACCCCCCTCACCTCCATCTACCAACTCTAGAAAAACACCCCATTGGGTCATCTCCTCCAAGGCCCCCTCCCCCAGGCCCCGGATCAGCCTCCACCCAGGGCTCAGTTGTCCTCATGGCACCCCTAATGACTGTGCTGGAAAGGAGCACGCCACCTGGTGTGCTTAGACTTCCCAGTGACCTCAAAGCCCTCCTCAGATAAGAGGAAAACACCTGGGTCCCCAGGCTGAAGGGAGATGGGGCCATTTTATTAGGCAAGGAGATAGAGCCTCAGAGTTAGAAGGCAGCCTGATGGTTGTCTACTCCAGTAGCCTGCCCTAGGGAGGTGAGGGAGGGGCAGGGGAGGTAGGAGCGGGCTAGCTCAGGTGGTCTCTCCTGGAAGCAGCGCTGACCCAGCTACCAGGTGAATCTTCACCCAGCTTCAGCTCGTGCCTTGAACCTCTCCAGGATCATTCAATGATTGCAATTTGCATCAGATGCACTTTGCTCCAGCTGAATTAAACACAGCCCCCCCCCCCCAGGAGCTGCCAGCCTGCGGTGGACACGGACAAGGACAAGGACAGTTCTATAATACGAGGCACAAACTCCAACAAACGCTTTGGGAACATGGGGTGGAAGAGATTGATTTCTACTGAGGAAATCTGGGAAGGCTTGAGGAGGAGGTTGCAATTATACTGGGCTTTCAAAAGATGTATGAGGCTAGAGCACCTGGCTATCTGGAAGTCGGACATAGCATCCCCAGCAGGGGAAGAGGAGGTGGTAAAGATCTAGCTGTAGTTCATACTGGGCTGCCTGGTTGGGGAGTAAGAGAAAGGAGACTACAAGGTGGAAAAGTAGGATCAGTCTGGGGGAGGGTTGGAAAGCTATGATGAAGTCTCAACTCTCAACTTCGGGGATGGGGAGTCCCTGAAGGTTCTGAGCAGAGGAATGCCACGATTAAGTTGCCTGGAGAGGATGGACTGCAGGCGAAGCCAGCTAAGATCCAAAACAGACCACCATCACCATCACTCCAGACTAGGGAGAGTAGATGGCAGCGGGTCAGGGTTCCAAAGGAAGCGATTTCCTTGCAGGATGTGCTGAGTTTGGGGGGTGGAAGGACTGTTAATTTCTCCGCTGGTAAACGTTGGGAGGGAGCAGGTCTGAGCCGTGTCAGCTCAGCCCAGCAATCCCCCCACCCGTCCGGACCACCGGCTGGGGTTCCAGCCTGCCCTCCCACCTTGACTCCCAAGAGAAACAGATCAGACTAAGGTGCTAGCTCTGCCCCTTGGACAGGCACCTGCGTCCCCATCTGTAAGGGGGATTTGGAGGTGACCTCTAGAGACCCTCCGAGTTCTTTCTACAGTCGATGGCTTCTGGATGGGTAATAGGCCGGCAGCACAGAAATTATGACACTTCCCAAGGCGATGCGTGAGAGCAGAGGAGCAGGACAGATGTGAGGCCGGACGCAGGCCAAGGCAGGGCCTTCTCGGCTTGCCGGGGATCTACCCACCGCCGCCCAGAGCTCGCGCGTGTCACTCTTCCCAGGATTCGGCACGGAGGTAGGCGTGGCTTCACGAGGGGGCGGGTCTGCCTTTTAAGGGGAGACGCCTACGGGCATTACGTCATGGCGCAGGGGAGGAGCTGGGGAGACCGACAATTCCCTAGGATTGCGTAAGGGAACGTGACCGAAGACGGAGCATTACGCGAGGGGGCGGAGCCAGGGCTGCGGGTGGAGCGCCAGTTGGAGTTGGGCTGGGCTCTGGCCGGGGGGCGGGGCTCTGAGCTGAGGGGCGGAGCGTGGGGGCGGACGTCCACCGCGTAGTGCGCGCCAGGTAGCATCTCCCCGGCATGCTCCGCTGGGCTCGAGCCTGGAGGCTCCCCCATGGGGGGCTCGGGCCCTCCCGTCGCGGTTTCTCGAGGGTGTCCATCGCTCCCAGCAGCGGCGGTGGAGGCGGCGCCGAGCCCAGGTCAGTGAAGGGCGCCCGGTGGGAAGCCGTCCCGCTCCCGCTGGCTCCTCCCGCTCCCGCCCGACTTGGACGGCCCGACCTCCTTCCCTTGGCCCCGCCCCCTCCCGGGCCCTTCCCCCATACCCCTTTCCCTCCGGCTCAGACTCCCCCCACCCCTGACCGTCCTGCCAGGCCGCTGCCGCTTTCCTACACGCTTCTGGACGGGGAGCCGTCCCACCCGGCCCTCGTCTTTCTGCACGGGCTCTTCGGCTGCAAAACCAACTTCAACTCCATCGCCAAGGCCCTGGCCCGGCAGACAGGTCGGAGGGTGAGCTTCCGGGAGGGGCGGGGCCCGGAGGGGGAGGGGCTTGGGTGCCCCCCCCCCATTCAGCCCGCTTATGAGCCCTCACTCCTGGGGGCCCGCTGAGGAGTGGCAGGTCTCCCGGGCCGAGGGCAGCCCCGCAGCGGAAATGAAAGTTGTCCTTCCAAGGATGGAGGCCGCCCGAGCAGACCCAGGAGGGCCTTGGATTGACCCCCCATCCATTCCCTCACCCTTGCATTCCTCCACTCCCGCATTCACCAGCCCTGCTACAGTTCGACATCTGCGCGCTCCACGCCCACGAAGGGGTTCGGCCCCTGCTTGTTCACCAGGGATGTTGGGGGGCTCACCACTTCCTATGGGAGCCATGTTTCTACTCTCCGAGTCTTGGAAATTCCTGGAGTCTTCTTTCCTGGCTTTCTCTGGGGTTGCCACCCAGCCAGGCCAGACCTTCAGACCAACAGGTCATACCCGTTGGGACTTCCCTTCTCTGGCAGAGTGGCTTCCTACCCCCTCTTGACTTGCACCCCAAGTATGGATACCAGCTCAGCCCCCCTCTCACCCCACTCCCCAGGTGCTGACGGTGGATGCTCGGAACCATGGTGACAGCCCCCATAGCCCAGACATGAGCTACGAAGCCATGAGCCACGACCTGCAGGACCTCCTGCCCCAGCTGGGCCTGGTGCCCTGCGTCCTTGTTGGCCACAGCATGGGAGGCAAGACGGCCATGTTGCTGGCACTGCAGAGGGTGAGCCGCCCCCATCCAGCTCTGAGGGCCCGGCAGGCAACCTGGGACCCAAGTGACCGTGGGAACTGTCCCTGAGACCCCCTGCACCTTCCTGAAGCTCTGGCCTGTCCTCTTCTGGTTGTCTCCCACAGCCAGAGCTGGTGGAGCGTCTGATTGCCGTGGACATCAGCCCAGCGGAGACCACATCCGTCTCGGACTTCCCGACCTACATGGCAGCCATGAGGGCCATAGACATCCCAGCTAAGGTGCCCCGTTCCCGTGCCCGCAAACTGGCAGACGAGCAGCTCAGCCCTGTCGTCAAGGTGATGCACTCAAGCCCCCCCCCCAAAGGTGTCAAGGGCTGGGACCCATCAAGGGAAGAGCAGCAACCCCAGGTCCCATAGGGAGACTGCTCCCCCACCACCAACTGCCGGACCCCACAGGACATGGCCGTGCGGCAGTTCCTGCTCACCAACCTGGTGGAGGTGGACGGGCGCTTCGTTTGGAGGGTGAACTTGGATGCCTTGGCCCAGCACGTGGACGCCATCATGGCCTTCCCCCCGCGACAGGACGCCTATCCGGGGCCAACCCTCTTCCTCCTTGGTGGCAACTCCCAATACGTGAAGTAAGCCAGGCTGCCCTGGGGAGCCTGATGGGGTGGGGCTGGGCACCCAAGGACACCAGAGAAACCACTGGGCATGTCAGCTCACATGGCCGTCCTTCTCTCCCTGTCACCACTCACCCTGCTCTGCCTACACTTCTCTCTTTCTCTCCCCATCTTCCCACTTCAACCCCTTCTCGGTGGCCTTCTCTATGCTGGACAGCCCCAGCCACCACCCGGAGATTAGGCGGCTCTTCCCTCGAGCCCAGATGCAGACTGTGCCGGATGCCGGCCACTGGATCCACACTGACCGCCCGCAGGACTTTGTGGCTGCCATCCAAAGCTTCCTGTTGTAAGAGCCCCACGTTGTTGGCAAGAGTGGGGACAGGAGACCCCAGGTTTGAGGCCCTGCAGCCTGTTCCACATTTGTGCACAGAAGGACTCAGGCGGGCACAGAGTGGGCACACGTTTGCAGCAGTGGTCAGGCCTTATTTATTTATTGAATAAAGACCCCGGTTCCGAGGCCCTGGGCTGTGCTGTCACACCACCAACGCCACCAATGCCCCAGGGAGAATCGGGCCCTGAGGGGCCTGGCAGCTCTGGGGTCCACCTGGGCTCCCCGAGTGTCCTTGGCCTCTCTGCAGCTGACTCTGGACCTGCCGCCTGACCAGCTGCTGCATGTCCTCCTGGGGACAGGAGAGCAGGTTCGGGGCCGGCCCCGCACCCCACTCCTCCCTGTGCCCCCCGGGCCCGGCTGGCTTTCCCGCCCTACCTCCCAAGCCTCCACCTCCTGCCTCAGCCTCAGTTTCTCCTCCACGACCTCCAGCAGCTGGGCCTCCACAGCTCGCAGCTTGGCCCTGCATGCGTCCAGCTCAGCCTCCACTGCCCGCTTCCTGCTTGGGTGGTGGGGGAGTGTGTGGATGACTTTTCTTCCAGGAATGCCTGGCGTCCCTGCCACTCCTCTAGCAGGACACGGCCCTCGGGGCAAGCCACCCACTGCCTCCCCGACCCTGCAGCAGCTGCCCCTCACTTGGCAATGGCTTCATCCCGTTCCTGGAGGACTTGGTCCAGCGAAGGCTCTGTCTGCGTGTCTCCCAGTGCTCCAGCCACTTAGTATTCTGGGCTCCGTAGCAGGGTGACGGAGGAGGGGGCAGTGACCTGGGACTTGCCTGGATGAGGTGCCCCGGGTACTGGGGTGTCCTGTACCTGCCCTCCAGTGCCCCAGTCTCGTGAACCTCTGGAAAATAGATTGGGGGCTGGGGCAGGCCTGGCAAGAAGAGTGAGCAGGGCCTGTGGATCCCCCAAAGAGGAAAGGAGTTCTCCCCCATGCCCCAGAGAGGGACAGGGTAGGTTCAGAAGGACACTTACCCCTCGAGGGCCCCAGCAGAAAGGGTGGCCTGGTGACCGGGACTCTTGTCAGCGGGGTGGGGCAGGCAGAGGACATGGCCCTTTGCCCTCCCTTCTGGGCTGGGCACTCCCTGTCAGGCCCCGCCCACTGCAGGCCAGCCCAGGCCCCTGCTTCCCCTCCTGGACCAGGGGGCCCCCAGCCCCTCGCTGTCCAATCACCCCCTGCACCCTCTCACCCCAAGGGGCAGAACCAGGACCTGGCTCCTGGGTGGCCCGGCCCCCACCCTGAGAGGTTGGCATCTTGGTCCTTGAAATGACATCAGCACAAACGTAACTATGACTGTGCCTCAGCTGAACACAAAAGGAGGGGAAGAGTTCAAATATTTCTGGTAAATTCCTCCTAACATCTTGAATATCCATCCTCCCTGGCAATATTTCTCACTCTTCCCACATCCCCACTGTCCTGTTCCAGGAGCATGGGTGGGTCTGCTGGGCCCTTGGGGGTCTCGGCACCCCACACCCTCCACAGGCTCAAGGGAACTGTCCCCATTGGCAGACCTTTTCAGCAGGGTTCTGTGGTGGGGATCAGGTCCTCCACTCAACTCTGAGGGTCAGTGCTTCCTTCCAGGCCCCATAGAGGCCAGGGCTCCTCCAGCAGCTCAACTGACGGCTGCTTTGATGGACCCACAGGTAAACAGGTGGCTTTGAGCTGTACCCCAGGTACACTCTTTTCTGTGTGTTTTGAGAGCCTGCTCTGTGCCACAGCCCAGACAGTCTTGGGGACCTCTGGGGCTAGCAGAGATGAAGCATAAATACAATCAGATAAGGATGGCAGGGGGTCCAGGGGCGGTGGGAACACAAAAGAGGGGTCTCTCACACCCAGGCTGTCAGAGCAGTTTCTGCAGGAGCTTGTCTAGAATGAATCCAGCAGGAGAGAGCCAGAAGGGCTCACACTCTTACTGGGCACTTCTTTTGTTTTAACTTTGTATTTTGAAACAATTTCCAGCTGCTCTTTGATGTCACTCCCTAATGTCCAAAAATTATCCAATTAGGGTAAAAAAAAAAATCCAGTATGGTATCAAACATTCCCAGTTGTGACATCCCTCTGGTCTTCTCTACAACAATCCCAGCCTTTCCTTGAGTCTCATGACCTTGGCACTTTTGAAGATTACAGGGAAGTTATTTTGTGGACTGTCCTGCAATTTGGGTTTGTCCAGTCCTTCCTCGTGATTAGAGCATCGTGACGCATTTTGGGCAGAAATACTGCAGAAATGATGGTGTGTTCTTGTCTCCAGCATGAGCTGGAACCTTGACTGATGAAGTTGATGGTGACCCCTTATTGAGATGCAGTCTCCCCTGTACAATGACTTTTTTGCCCTTTGTATTTAATAAGTATGAGAAGAGGGGAGGTACTTTGAGACTTTCTTCCTCCCACTTTCACCCATAGATTTTAGCATCTATTGGTGCCCTAATTATTACTACAGTGGTTGTCAAATGATATTTTTCTTATTCCATCATTTCCTCTACCTTTATTAATTGGCATTCCACTGTAAAGAACTTTCTGCTTCCTTATGTTTGTTCACTCGTTTGCCTTTTATATCAGGTGGACTCAGTTTCTCATTTGTATTCAATGGATTATGATCCGTGACAATTATTACTGACTTTGATGCTCAGATTGTCCCAGATTCGGCTATGGGTACCCTTGCTGCCTTCTTATCATTTTGTACACTCTTTGAACACTTCCTTTCTTTCTGGCACAGCAAGATATTCCAGGCTCATCTTGTTTTGCCCCGCCCAGCCCTGGAATTAGCGATTTCTTCAAAGATCCCTGGTTCTCTTTAGTGAGGACGGGGTACTTGGAAACCAAGACCCAGGTATTAGGTGTTCTCATTGCAACAAGAGTAATCCTACCTCCGGACCCACTAAGCAGACACACACACAGCATAAACGTACACATTTCCGTCTGGATAGCCATATCTTTCTACAGTACATATCTTGAAAACAAGTTTATATGTAGATCATGAATTCCAGTCCAACGCCCAGAGTTTATTGTAGCCTTTCCCTTTTCCAAATCTAACCCCTCCCTCAACAGTGGGAAATCTATCCCCTGTGTCCTCAATGTATTTATCATTTGCTCAAACCCACGGTACGTGGCTAATCTCCCAATACAACTGGGCCTCCCCTGACTTAGACACCCTACTTGTACGGACTTGGCTCCTCCAAGGCTGCCTTCTCACCCATTCCAGAGTCAGCCTCACACCTGGCCCTGGCTGACACAGAGCTACCAAACATATTCTGAAGGGCTTTATGTTCATCCATTCATTTGTTCACTCCAAAAATATTTATTGAGCACCTGCTCAACAAACATGTTCCCGGTATGTTTCCAGGTGGTAGATACAGAGCAGTCAGCAAGACATAGTCCCCTGACCTCATGGAGCTCACAGTCTAGTGCAGGGAGACAGACAACAGACAAATAAGCAGGTATATCAGATGGTAAGAAGTGCTGTGGAGAAAAGGTAAGAAGGGAAAGAGAATGGGAAAATTAAGAAAAGTAAGGAAGAGCAGATTGCTATTTTATAAAATTGTATGGTTACCTTAGAGAGATAACAGATGTCCATCTACCATTTAGATTGATTGAAAAACAAGCACCCTAATGCATCCTTGTGTCTTGGAATAATATTTTCAGTGACAGCAACGTATATAGATTGAAAAAGTGCTGCATTTTTTCAAAGCAACGGTGATGATGACGTGGTCCTCAACACTGCGTTAGGGAGCCCTAAGGAGGCGCTAGTGACGCTAGTGACACATGACAATGACAGTGGGAGGCAGAAATGCAAGAGAAGTGTTTGAATAAACTTCCGCAAAAACAGTGTTCCTGAATTAAATTACTCCAACAAGTGTACAATTTTAAATATTAAGTGAAATTAACTAAAGTATTACAAGTAGAGACGATTATTTCATCTATGCCCCCAAAAGTTTAAATTCAAATATTTGGTCAATTTTTTTTCTTTTAATTTTCTCACTGGAAAAAGGAGGAAATAACCTTATAATTAAGCCATATAGTGATTCCGTCCCAAAGCCCCAGTCCCAAGTTCACTAAATAGTAGGGATCAAGCTCCAAATGCCTACGGCCAGGTGTCCTCCTTCAGCTCCCCCAGTGTGACAGCCCAAGCAGCTGGGTGGAGCTGGGAGATGGTTCCAGGTTGATGGAGAGCTGGGTGGGGGAGGAAGTCAGGGGGAAGGAGAGCTGCCAGCTGGGCAGGGGCCTGCACTTCCTGATAAAAAATATCTGGGATTTGGAAGAGTGGGCAGCTTACAAACTGTGTCACCTAGCCCTGTGTAGGACCTTGTCCGTGTTTATCTCCCCAAGCCTCATTTCTTCATCTGCAAAGTGGAAATAACAGGCCTCCCTGATGGGGTCTCCGTAAGAGTTAATTAAATAAGTCACCTCACACCCTGGCTGGCGTTTTGTACATCGTGAGGTCAGGGCCAGACTTCCCAGGATTGGAGAGCAAGGGAATAAGCCTATCAGATCCCAGAAAGCAACGATGGGGGACCCTCAATAGCACATACTCATGTGTGCACAGGGGCAGTTCCATCCTGAATCCTACCAAAGCTTCCTCGTCTTCCTCCTCCTTCCTCTACAGCCTCTGTCCTCCCGCATCTCGCCCATCATTACCCTTGTCACGCTCTCTTGTCGCTGTCAATGGGTGTCTCCCACCAGCCCGAGGGCTTCGGGAAATGTCCCCAGCTGCAATTGCGCCAGCGAGGCAATGCCGGCCTTGCCCAGCAGGTGGCAGCAGTTCCCAGCGTCAGGACTCCAGCGGGCAACCACCCCACCCTGCCCTCCGCCCACCCTCACAGTCTGTTGGAGGGAAACTCCAAAGTGCACCCAGGGGCTTTGAGAGTTCCGCAAAGCCCAGACTTTTCTCCAGTGCTCCTTTAGGCAAGCACTGCTCATCCAAGTGCGCGCGTGCGTATTCATTACTCAGTCGCTCCACAGGCACGCTTTCTGGGCCAGCCTTGGGGAAATCGATGAGAACAAGACACGGTCCCTGCTCTTGAAATGTTCCCCAGTCTAAGGAGGGGACAGACACCTACAGAGACTCAATCCACTCAGGGCAAGTGCCATAAGCGGGATAAGTACGGGTCTCCGTGGGACCGCACACAGGGAACCCGAACTCAGGCTGGATTTCCTGGAGGGGACGATGTCTAGCTGGCAGGATGAGGAGCATGGGAGTGGGGGAGGACCCGGGAGGAGAGAGCCCCGGACCCGGGGGCCGCATGTGCAAAGGCCGGAGGGTGTGCTGCAGGGGAAGGAACGGCAGGTGGGGGTTACAGCTGGTCACAAGCAGCCTCCAAGGGATGAGGCAGGGCCAGATGGCAAAGGACCGGCATGGGAAGCCACGTGGAGGCAGAGGATTTTCTCCCCAGGGCAATGGGACTCCTCAATACCCTAAAGGAGCTGGAGGGGGAGTGGTGGTGGGGGGTAGAATGCCCATATTGGGGGCTTACAGATGTCCCTATAACTGGAGGGGGGCAGGGCTTTGCAGAGCAGTTTTCCAGACTGAGGAGCCCCCACTTGTCCACTTCAAAGATGTGGGGGGAAAGGGGTGATGGATGTTATGGAGACCACTTAGTTCCCAGTGAGAGCAGTCCCTGCCCCCTCATCTTTTCCTGTGTTCACACCCTTTATCCAGAATGCTTTTGCATCCCTTTCTGCCCCATGGGCCTATATGGCTTACACCCTCACCCCCAGATAACCACTCAAATGCCACCTTCTCAGCAGTGCCCTCTCCAACCATCTGATTTAAAATCCCCCTCTCACACCCAGCACCCCCTATCCCTTCTTTCCTGCTTTATTTTCTCCAGAGCATATTATCATATTATTAGCCTATCACCTCTTTCCTCTACTAGGAGGGCAAGGATTTTTGTCTTTCTCATTTGCTGCCAAGACAGCACATAGTAGATGCTCAACAAATACTTTATGAACTTCCAGCCCTCCATTGCTACTCCCTGGTGTTGTTGGACACACTCTTTCCTCTGTCTGGGCTGCCCACACCACTCCCTCCTGCAACCCCCTTCCTCCAACACCCAGTTCAAATGTCACCACCTCTGGAAGCCACCCTGGCTGTAGCACAGCACTCATCACATCACATTGAAACCAGGTCTGTCTCCCCCACTGCAATGGGGACACCTCGAAAACAGAACAGTGGCCCAAGAGCATTGTTACTCAGGTAACGTTTGATGAATGAATGAATAATTGAATGAAGACATATCAGACCAGCAGGGTCTATGGTCTAAGGCAAAGGGAGCACATTCATTGTCATTCACCTTTTGTGCCACTGTTTAATACGCATCTAAACGGCTGCTGCTCGGCAAGACACTGGGGCTCCGTGCTGGCAGGAGCTGTCTCCCCTTCCTTCTCCCAACAAGGCCAGACACTGGGCTCTGGGTGTGCACCCATGACCCACCCCAACGAATCACCCCTGGACCAGGAGCCAGGCAGCACCTTTCCTGCCACGTGCTCCCGCAGGGGAGGGCTGGCTTCTCACTGTCAAATGGGCACACTTGATGTTGAGTTCTGAACAGCTGGAATGGGTGTGGCCTCCTCCCATGGCAGGCCACATCTAAGCCAGTCTCAGGCCAGGTTTTCCAGGGAAGGAGGGAGGGCTGGAACAGTGTCCTCCGGGTGGCCTGCCAGCCAGCTATCCTGTGTCCACGGTCTGGGAGGAGTGCCAGGCCCAGACGTGCTGGACAGCAGGGGGCTGGCCTTGGTCCAGTGTAATACCTTGGCAGCCTGGGGAAGGGAAGGAGGAGGCCTTGGCTTAAGGTCAAGAGGGTCCAGGCCAGGGCAAAGAGGGAGCAGCTGGGGGGGGGCAGGGGAGCTGTGTGGCTGTTGTCTCAACAAGATGCTGGCAGGGACCTGAAAGAGAGCTGCTTCTAGGAACCAGCCCCACCCCCACCCCTGACATGCACCTCCTTGCAAGTACCACCAAGACCCCCCGTTAGTGCCAGAAGGAGCTGGGCCCAAGACGGGACAGTTTAGCTGCCCCCAGCTTCTAGATAGGAAATGGGACAGGCCTGGGGCTGGGGCTCAGGGTTGAGGATGCAGGGAAAGGGGAAGGAGAGGGGCCTGCACCTTGGATCTCACTTCCCCAAAGCTAGAGGGTTGCCTGCAACCTGCTGGGAGTGGAATCCAAAGGAAAAGGACTGTCACCCAGCATCAGATTCCTGCCCTGAGAAATCCTGGGGGCAAGAAGGGGACAGAGCTTGAGTCTGGGTGAGAAGATGGGGAAATGTGGGAGGGGAGGGGCTCAGAGGATGGAATTCCCTGGGGGAGAGAGCACTAGGTGCTGCACATCCGGAGGCAATAACATCAAGGACAGGGGTTGGGGGAGCGTCAACCTCCAGCTAATTCCCGGGGATGTGACCCGGGGTCCAGAAAGAGGGATGCTCAGGGGCTAAGGCGGGAGGCGGGCAGAAGAGGAAGCCAGGGCTCCGGGGCCCGACCCCAGGCAGGGATCGGCTTCGACCCAGTGTCGGGGCTGGAGCCGAGAGCCGGATCCCCGGGCCAAAGTGCGAGGCCGGCGCTGGGCGGGGCCGGGCTGGGGGCTGGGCCGGGGTCCCGGGGGGCCGGGGCGGGGCCGGGGCTGGCGCTGCGCAGCCGCGGGGCGGCCGCCGCGCATGCGGGGCTCACTGGGCTGCAGCCGGCTCCGCGGCCGCCACTCCCGGGAGCATGAAGGACCGAACCCAGGAGCTCCGCACGGTGAGTCCGGCCCCGGTGCGCGGCCGCTCGCCGCTGGCGCCCAGCGCCCCGGGCTCCTCCCCGGCCCGGCTCTGGCGGCCCCGGCGCGGCGGCAGGGAGCAGTGCGGAGCCGGGGACTCCGACCCCTGTCTGGGACCCGCCTCTGGGACCCACTCGGGCTCGCGGGCTCGCGGGAGCTCGGCCCTGTTAGCCGGTGAACTGCGGCCAGAGCCGGGAGTCCAGGATAAACTTTTCGGCGCCTCCTTGATTTGAGGGAGTCGGAGGGCTATTATCGGGTCTCGGTGGCGGGACCGGAGCCGGCGGAACCCGTCCCGCCTCCATCCCCCACTGTCCCTCATCCCTGTCCCCGCCCTGCCCCCTCTGCTGTAGACCTGCGGCGGCGCCGCGGTGGGAACGGGCCGGGGGCGCCCCCTGCCCAGAGTCCCGCGGCGGGACGCCCTGCGGAAACGGGGCCGTCGGGTGGGGGCGGGCTCCTCGGACCGGCGCTGTCTCGCGGGGCGCCCTTCCGCCCCCCATCACCTGTGGCTCCCATCACCTGTGGCTCCCCGCGCGCTCGCCGGTTCCCTGCCCGCCCCGGCCCCGTTTCCGGGGAGCCCTGGCCGGCGTTTTCAGGTCCTTCCGGGGTTCACTGGTCTGGTTCCAACCTGAATCTATTTTTCCACCTGTGTCGGAGTACCCTGGGGTGTGGCTCCTGGGGCGGGGTTGGGGGGGATAGGAGGATGCAAAACGGTTCGCTCGTCAGAGACCCCCGCCCCAACCTCTTCCCCCTGGCTCGTCATCCCCGGGGCTCCTCCTCTGGCCTGTGCCATTTACCAGTTGACATATCTGTCCTTAGGGAGGACAAGACTTGGGGGGGGGGCAGGGACAGAAATGCAGCCCACCTGTGCGTTGAGGGGGGTGGGAGTGAAATCAGGGCTCTAGACCAGGTGGGGTCTTGCCCCAGTCCTGGCTGCCTGCCCCGGCACCCAGCCCACAGTCTGTGAGGGCATCCCAGGCGCCTCCCCACTGCCCAACTTGGAACCAGAGCCCTAGGTCCCCTCATATGGGAAATTTCAAGTGTCCTTTGGGCTTTTGACCCCACGGCTTGTTCCCTCTGCCCAGAGACTCCTTGAGTTTGTGCCTGAATCTCCCCATTATTCTGTCATATTTCCTGAGCCCCACCTGGTTATTCCTGGCTCCCTGCCCAGACCCTGGAGGTTTCTGGGGAAACCTCATGAGGTTTCAGAGGAAGAAGATGGTCTCTTAACGCTTCCCCAGCCAGCCCTTGTGGTTGCCCTGAAGTTTCCTGTGCTCGGGAGAGTTGGAAAGAATGCTGGCTGGGTGGGGAGTGGCTGGGTGGTGGATGCACAGCTGTTTGGGTGCCTGGCGGGTCAGATGAGGGTGTAAACGGGAAGCAGGTGGCCGGGGAACTCAGGCATCCCTCACGTCTGACCAGGGCCTCTGGCTGGCCTCATGCTCTCTCCGGAAGGGGAAATGGATGCCTAGAGGAAAAGGGGCTTGCCTGGTACGTGAAGATGGATGGTAGAGAAGGGCTTTGCTAAGTCCTTGAAGAGGGCCAGTCTTAGGCTTGGATGGGAGTCCCAAAAGAACTCAGGTTGCAAGGGGCTTGAACCCAGGTCTTCTGACTCTGGTGTGTGCCTCTGGGGCCCCCCTTCTGCCAGCATCACCCATCACACTTGCACACACTCACACCCTCTAGCCTGGGTGCTCTTCCAGACCACAAGGCCTGGCTTCTCTGTGAATCCTCTGAGGCTTCCTCTCTGGTCACCTGCACACCTCCATCATGGGGCGTTCGGAGCCCATACTCCCTGTTGGGTGGTCCTGCCCATTGGGGTTTTCTAGCAGCTTGGAGGGTCAGCTGGGAGGAGCCTGCACTGGGTGTGTGTTGGTGGCGGGGGGGGTCAGCCAGGCACCGTGGTGATGGGGCAGGGCAGCTCCATTCTGGGCCTCAGGTTCCCATCTATGAAGTGGAGACTTGAAACCTGGAACCCCACATCTCAGGGCAAGGAGGATAGTCACAGGTCTCCTGACTCTGACTCTGCATTTGGGGGAGACCTTGAACCCCAGGAGTCAGAACGTTCAGCCCAGAATCCCCAAGAATCAAAAGGCTGTGCTAGATAGGAGTGATCAGGGCGGTGGCTGCACACCCCCACCTCCTTCTTTCTCCTTCTCCCCCACCCAACGCCGCCACGTTTGGAAGGAAGGCGAAGGGAGCTTATTTATAAAAGTCACACTTGGGGAAGGAGCTGGCATGTTTCCTCCGCACTCTGCAGGCCAGGCCCAGCCCTCCAGCTTCCTCCAGCCCCCACCTCTCCTGGAGCTGCTGCTTCCTGTTCTGCAGATGGAGTGTGCAGGGGTGCAGGGGATTGGCAGGGTCCCAGGGGGCCAGCTTGGAGGGGCCTCAACACTATAGACAGGCCCTCAGAGATCAGCAAGGGCAGCCCCTCAGGAGCAGGTAGGAAACTGAGGCCCAAAAGGGACAGACATTTGGGGCAGGGTGTCATGCAGCTGTGTCCTCCCAACTCAGAGCCCTCTCTACTTGTCCTTCTGGGCCCTACCTGGAGCTGAGCCACTCTTCCCTGGGAGCCACTCTTCCCTTTCAGAGGAAAGACAGAGGAAGCCCAACCCTGGAAGACTTCCGGAAAGAAGAGGACTTAGGATAGCCCATAAGGAGGAGTTGTATTTGCATAGGAGGAGACAGGGTGACCCAAGGGAGGGCCCAGCATGAGAAAGGCAGAGGGGCTGAAATGCCCAACCAAGTGAGATTATGAAGCGGGGAGCAGGGGTCAACCCCTGGCCTGTTGGGAGCCCCGAGGTCTAGAGTGGGGCGGCAGCCAGGGCCAGCCTGGACGGGGAAGCCCAATGCCCACCCTCCCCACCTTTGCCCACCACTCCCCCTTTTCTCTCTAGCTGCTGGTTGGAGACTGGGGGTTGGGGGACAAGGCTGGGTGGGCTCATTCCTTAACTTCTCTCAGCCCATTTTCTCATCTGTAAAATGAAGGCTTGCCGAGTGGCGTAAATGAGGATGTAAAAATGGTAGGCCCAGGTAGCACACGTCCAGTCACTGTTTCCCTCCCTCCCACAATAAAGGATGGTCTTGGGCACTTTTCCATCTTGGGTGCAGATGGAAGGGCCTTCAGGGCCCGTCTGGAAAACCGAGGTCCAGAAAGGACCCGGGGTTTACTCAGGGTCACCGCACCAGCTGCCAGAGGCCAGCCCCTCTCGGGGTGAGCTGCCTCCCCCAGCTGCTCTGGGGCCCTGCTAAGGGGCAGCTCCAGCCTGGTTACAGCAGACACCAGTGAGGAGGCGAGGAGAGGGTGACAGGGCTCACACCGCAGGGCCCCCTTTCTCGGAGACCCTGCTTGGCCTCTCAGACACCCCCGACTCAGCTCTGGGCCTCTAGGCCTCTGGGCACTAGAGTAGGTGACTTTCATTAGTAATTAAAAAGAAGGAAGGGAGAAAAAGGACCCTCGAGGCAGACAACCTCGGCTTCAGTGATGAATCAACCCTGCTGGCTGGCCTGGTGCTTTCCCCCGGGACAGGCCTGGAGCCGGCCCAGCCCCCCAGCCTCTTGGAGGGTGTCCCAGAATCCCAGAGCCCTTGCCAGGAGAGATCCCGAGGGCTGCTACACCTCCACCAGGGAAAGCTGGGGACCCCCTGCCCACTGAGGCTCCAGCAGGGTCTTCTTTTCCTGAAGGGGCTCCATGGTGGAAGCAGCACAGCTTCCCACCCTCCTGCCCTTCTTTCCTGACCGCCCAGAAGCTGGAGGTGAGGAGGTGGGAGCTGGGACAAGGGCTCAGAGAGGGGTGACCTGTGGTTCTCAGCCATGGGAACACTTTTCGCCTCACCGGCCTCACCCCCATAAATTCTGATTCAGTCCATCTGGGCTGGAATCCTACAAGCTATTTTGAAAAATCCCTCTGAGGGATTCTGGTGCAGGACCACTAAATTAGGAACAAAACCAAGACAAATTGACTAGCGGTTGGGTCCGAGAGGGGAAGGAAGTGTGGGAGCCGCCACGTTCTAGTTTGAGAGGCCCTGAAGAACAAGGGGGTCCCAAGTCGGGAACTCAGGGGAAAGGTGGAGCCTGGTGTGGGCCGGATGCGGGGGAGCTCCCGCACGTGACGCCTGGGCACGTTAGTGCACATGTTTGGACCTGCGAGCTGCTGACTGCCTCACGGCTCTGGCTGCCACCTCCACGCCAAAGCCTCCCAAGTCCCTCTTTCCAGAGCTACGATTGTCACTCAGAGAGGGGTGGTAGATTCCCAAGGGGCCTGAGCCTTAATCACAAAACCTGGTTGTCTACTTTGTGCCTGGAAGCTAGGAGGAAAGAGGTGTGTCCTCTGAGTCTGATGCCACCTGGCCAGCCCTGGCCACTAGGAAGATGCCATGCCAGTCTAGCTACAACCTGGTTCCTTTTTGGTCAGGAGTGTCTCAGGGTTTGGGGAACAGGGAGGTGGTCGAGACTGACATCCTACATCTTTGTAACTTACTCAGTGTCCAGTGAGAGCTGATCATGGGTCTGAGTTATTGGGGAGAACGCCACTAGGAAGGAGCCATGGGCTCTGGCTTGGATGTGGATGAGGTTGCAGGGGCACCGGAGTCAGGAGCCATCAGATTCTCACACGCTGGAACAAGGATGGAACAAATGAAGAAATGAAGCAGGATAAATTTCTTCACCTGAGACAGCAGCAGGGAAGGGCTTGGGACTTTCCTTGGTGGGAAGCACTTCATGTGATCTCTGGCTGCATTAACAGAGGTAGACCTTGCAGAAAGAGGGAGGGGATGGGTCAGCCCTTGGCACATTAATAGCAGATTCTGTTTTGTATATTGTTCTGCAGGAAAAGATACCCAGTGGAACCAGACTGGTGTAGGGACTGCAGTTTAGGGCCCCTAGGAAGGAACCAAAGGGGCAGGAATGCTCAACATGAAAAAAGAAACCCAGGGAGGATGTGGCTGCTGCCTTTAGATCTCTGGCAGGGCCAGAGAGGGCACCAACAGGTTACTTAAGGCCCGGGGCCAAGCCACAGGAAAGGGAAGGACTTCTAATAGTTGGGCACCTCGAGATGGGCAAAGCTGCCTAGGAGAGCTAGTGAGCTTCTCGTCACAGGTGGCGTGCAAGCTCAGGCTGGAAGCTGAAGCCAAGGTGACTTTTCAGGTCCCTTAGGTCCTGAGGGTCACTGACTGCAGCTCCAGCAGGGATGTGAAACGGTGTATGAGGAACTGGAGGAGCGAGATACTGGTGAGGGGCGGGGAGGGGCTGGAGAAGGCTTCCAGAAGGAGGTGGCATCTCAGGATGAGGGGAATGTCAGCCTCAGGGAAACAGTGTTCCAGGCAGAGGGAATGTGCAGAGAAAGCAGGAAGCTGTGGGTGGACTGTAGGGGCAGGGAGAGAAGGGAGATGGTTTTGGGTGGGTGGGGTGGATGTCAGGTTGGGCCGGTGGGGCGAAGTGGAGGGGTGGGAGCAAGAGGTCCTGAGGAGGAAGAAGTCACCAGACTTGGTGAGGAGGGGGCTAGGATGGAGGGGGAAGGGTCCCCTTGGAGTGTCCCCCAAGGTTTTGCCATGGCTGGTTTGACCAACGCTGTGACCAGGGTGACCCTTCTGAATGTCACCTCCAGGGTGGAGCCCACCTGGTGTCCCCAGCCCCAGGTGCCTCCTTCCCCTGGGCTGGCACTCACTCTCATTTCTAGTAACTCCCATGCCTTTATCTTGGTTCTCGCAGAACAGTACTTTTCTCCTTCCATCCCATCCTGCCCACCCCTGCCCTCTGGGGCACCAGCACAGGATGGGCAGGGGTGTCGAAAGGCGGGAACCCTTGGTGCCTCAGTTTCCCTAGGGGGCCCTCCTCTGACCAGCTCCTGGGCCCAGCCTGGATGTGGTGTGGGCATGGCTCCTCGAGTCTGCGTCTGCGGGTGGGCTGGAGGGAGGAGTGGCCACCTGGTGGCAGCCACATGTGCTTGTGGGGAGTGGGAGTGGGAGCCAGGGTTTATTTTAGCTGCTGGGGGAGGAGGTATGCTCTCTTGATGAGAGGTGGCCCCTCCTGAGCCACCTCTGTATAACTCCCAACCCACTCCTTTGTCCTGGTCCCCACTCTGGGGGGTGCTGGGTCCCCGAGGTCCCACATGCCCTTTACAGAATGTGCTGTGCCATCACATCCTTTCTCAGACCCCCTCCCTGTGCCCATTTCACAGAAGAGCAAACAGAGACCCAGCTGGAGGGGCCCTGCCAGGGGAGAGCACCGAGGTGGGCACCAGAGCTGAGCCCAGGCACTGGCCCTCCCCTTGGGACACTGAGAAAGGAGGGGTGACCTGGCCCTGCCTTCCCATCTGGGTACCCTGGGCCCTGCTGGCGGGGTGGGCTGACCCTGGGAGACCCAAGGGGTGGGATGGGTAGTCCCGCCCACAAGCAGCATGCTGGGAGGTGGGAGGTGTGACTCCCCCCTGCCCCGTGGTGGGGGGCCTTCAGGCGGCTGCTCCTGGGCCATGTTGGGGGGAGGCCTGCAGCTGTGGCCCAGGCCTAAAGCAGGCCTGAGAGGCCAGTCGCGCTCCGGGCCTGCCGGGAGAGAGGGTCGGCTTCCACTGCCCAGGGGGCAGGATGGGCAAAGCCAGCAGCCAGCAGCGCTCCACACAGGCACTCTCCACCAGGCCTCTCTGGGGAGGCTGTGGAGACTCCGTGTGTCTGTGCCCCAGTGGGCAGGCCGCCCCTACAGGGCCCTCCTAGAAAGGGAGCTCAGGAGCTCGGGGCTCCATCTTTTTTTTTTTAATTCAGTTTTATTGAAATATATTCACATATCATACAGTCATCTGTGGTGTACAATTAACCGTCCACAGTACCATTATACAGTTGTACATTCATCACCCCAATCTATTTTTTGAACATTTTCCTTATATCAGAAAAAGTAAAAATAAGAATAAAAAATAAAAGTAAAAAAGAACACCCAAACACCCAAATCATCGCCCCCATCCCACCCTATTTTTCATTTAGTTTTTATCCCCATTTCTCTACTCATCCATCCATACACTGGGTAAAGGGAGTGCGATCCACATGGCTTTCACAATCACACTGTCACCCATTGCAAGCTACATTGTTATACAGTCGTCTTCAAGAGTCAAGGCTACTGGGTTGCAGTTTGATAGTTTCACGCATTTACTTCTAACTATTCCAATGCATTAAAACCTAAGAAGCGTTATCTATATGGTACATAAGAATGCCCACCAGAGTTTCCATGTGGAAACTCTCAGCCACTGAAGCTTTATTTTGTTTCGGTTCGCATCCCCCTTTTGGTCAAGAAGATGTTCTCAATCTCATGGCTCCATCTTAATTAAAGCCATCGGCCAGACTTTATCCATGAACACAGAGAACATTGGCTTCCGGCAGCAGTTCTCGGGCCTGGGGGGACACCCTTGCCCCTTGGGCTGGCCACAGGCTCAGGGGCACCAGCCAGGGGACCCAGGCCCTGAGGTTTGCTTGCCAGCCGTGGCGGGGCCTCCTGGCTATGCGCAGGGGTGAGGTGTGCCGGGAGGACGGGGCAGCCAGGCAGTGGAGGAATCCCTGGCCTGGAGGCAGAGACTTGGCCCCGACACCAACCCATAGGCAAGGCCTGTCACCTCCTGCGGGGTCCCCAGGGACTCTCCTGGTCTCCCCAGGGCTCCACGTGGAAGCTGAGGGCAGGGCCGGCCTGTTCTGGACCCTGCTGGGAAGACCCAGAGGGAGGAGGCTGGGGAGGGCCTTGCAGCTGTGCCCCACCAGCACCTATGTGTAGACAGACGCTGCGTGCCCTGGCCCATGTGCTGTGCAGTTTGGGGTCCCAGGTCCAGCGGGACCTAAGGGTCCTGCCACAGGTCCACTCAGGTATGTGCATGCCCCAGTGTAGGCCAAGGACAGCGACGATGATGACGATGTCACTGTCCCCATGGACCGAGACCACTTCATGGATGAGTTCTTCGAACAGGTGGGAGACAGCATGCCCCATCCCTCCTGTCCCCTGGAGACCCCGGGTGGCCCTCACCTCTGAGCCAAGCCCGGGGTGCTCTCACAGCCCAGGGGTACCGGTGGGTGAATGGATTGAAGCTCAGAGGGGAGCCAAGGCTCGGGACCGGAACGTTCCACCCTTGCCCCACCCCCCACCTCCCTCCACCGGAAGCCTGGCCGGCCTCTCCTGGAGCCCTGGCCGCCAGCCCTACTCGGGTCCGCAGGTGGAGGAGATCCGCAGCTTCATTGACAAGATCTCAGAGAACGTGGAGGAGGTGAAGCGGAAGCACAGTGCCATCCTGGCCTCCCCCAACCCCGATGAGAGTGAGTGTGAGTGTGAGCGTGTGTGTGAGCGTGTGTGCGGGATTCCAGGACTCAGGCCTCCAGGAAGGGGGCTGCTGCCAAGTGGGCTCCTGGAACCCCTGTTGCTGGGAGGCTGAGGGGTGCCTGGGCCTGGCCAGGTTGGGAGGGGGCTCCATGGGAAGCCTCAGGAAAGAAAACCAAACGAGGCCTGGAGCCAGGGCCCAGTACCCAGGCCCACCGGTTGCACCCAGGCCATGCAAACCCTTGGGGGTGGGAGGGGAGGCCCTCCTCAGGCCTGGGCAGGGTTGGCGGCCATCGCCAGCCTCCCCCGGTGAGCTGGCTGTTGTCTAAGGCAACCGGGCAGGCTGGAGTCCTGGGAGTCTAGGAGGGAGGGAGGGAAGGAGGGAGCTGTCTCTGATCAATAGGAAGCCTCTGGGCTCAGCCCCTCCCTCTCCCTCACCTCCCCGGGGAGCAGATGGCAGCTCTGAGGCGTCAGTGCTGTGGGAGGGCAAGCCGGCCAAGCATGCAGAGCTTCCGGAAAGAACCGGCAGCCCTGGCACCTGGCCACCTTGGTACCCCGGAGGCGGGCCCTCTCAGGGCTCCAGGAAGCCCGCTCTCCCTCGCACAGGGAGTGTATGGTGCTGGATGCCACAGTCCCTGGACACGGCCCCCTGATCTGGCCATCACAGCTCCTGTTGTGACATCCATGAGCCTTCTGCATGTGGGGCCAAGAGTCACCCCTGGCAGGGGCCTCACCTTTGGTCCCAGGGAGGCCGTGGCAGGGGCCTGGGGCCCAGGCAGGCCGGCCAGACTCACGGGGCCCATGCACCTGCCGGCCATGCACAGTGTTCCTCATGGCCTGTTGCTCACCGCCTCTCACTTCTCCAGCTCCCTTGGAAGGCGCCGGCCTACCGAGCGGAATGGGGAAAGTACAGGGGAGGGCCCCAGGCCAGCTGCTACCCAGCCATTCAAGGGCAAAGGCCTGGGACCCAGCCAGCCCCTCCCAGTGCCCAGGGTTTGACTTTATCCTCATCTCCAGCCCCACCTCCCTGTCCATGACCCACCTCCCCCAGGAACACTGGTGTCCTCAAGAACCCAGAATAAATCTTTGCACAACTTCAAAGTGTGCTTGAACCCAAGGCCATTGTTAACCCCAGCTGAGCCCAGTGCAGGCTCCTGCAGGCAGATGTAGTCCAGGGGGAGCTGGGGAGACTGTCCCTGGCTGGGTTGGCAAGGAGGGAAGGAGCCCAGTGTGTCCAGGTCACTGTGTGTCCCATGTGGCTTGCTCCTGGTGGAAGTCAGGAGGTGGCCAGTTGGAGGGAGGGGACAGGTGGGGAGCTGGTCCTCTCGCTAGTGGAAAGCTGGGGCAGGCAGGGGGCGAGGGAGTGGCTGAAGGTCACTGTCACGGGTGGGGGGATTCTAGGGCAGAGGTGGAGCAGAGTTAACGGGAATCACAGGAAGGAGGGCAGTGAGTGGGGGGCTTTCCTGGGCCGAGGCTTGCTGTGCCTCCTCTGGGGGCTGCCATCCGCCCCGGGCTATTTTGGGTCTGCGCAAAAGAGGCTGAGACATTTGGAGCAGCTGGTAACCGAGTTTTCCTTTGTTCTTACGAATGAGGCACCCTCCTCCGCGCCTCAGAGCCCCCCAATCCACCCCACTTACATGTTCTGCTTGGGAAATGGCCCTATGTACGGCCTTCCTTATAGAAGACCCACTGTCACGCCACCTCCCCAACCCTCTGTAGAGCCCCGGAGGCAAGCAGGGGGTGCAGTGGGGATGGTTACAGCCAGGAGCTCCGTCCTGCTTTCTCCAGGGGGTGGGAGTCCTGGGGGGCTGCCCACTGCTCTGCTTAGTGGGTGCTCCACTTTGCCAGCCCCTGGCTGGGCCACTCCTCCCAGGAATAGGGGCAAGCTGGGTACCCCCCTGGCCTCTGCCAGCTTTGGGGAGATGGTCTCAGCAGCACCAAGGACCCAAATCGCTCTGGCAGCTCCCTTGGCCCTGGGTACCCACCTCTTCCAGGGCTGACTGTGCCCCAGGACCCCACCCCTTGGAACTCCTCCTTCAGCTTCCACAGGCCATGTGCCCCCCACCCCAGCTGCCCACTGCCTCCAGCAGTCGCCTCCCCTGAGCTCGGCAGCTGGGGAGGGGTTGCTTTGTGAGAAGTACAGGCCCGCCCTACCCAAGGTGCTTAGGGCTGCATCTCCAGGGGGAAGGCCCTGGCTCCGGGGCCCCCATCTGCCCGCAGGCTAGGTGCTTTCCCTGACAGCCACCAGGTAATGCATCCCCCACTTTAACTTGGTATTGAGCAAACGTTCCCCGGTACTAACTCCTCCATCGCCAGCTGCTTCACAATGATTTCTGCCTTAAATGTAGACCCATCTGTTATCTGCAGGGAGTGAGGGAGGAAGGCAGGCTTCTTGGAAGGCAGCATGAGAAGGGAGAGGCCGCAGCTGCTGTGGCCCTGGCCCGGGATTGGAGGGGCAGACGGAGCCGTAGCCGGGACCCAGGGGTGTGCCCAGTGTCCAGCCCTAAGGCCGCCGTGTGGGAGGCTGAGCCAGACATCAGGCGGTGGGGAACCCAGAGTGTTCTGCCTCCCCAGAGACAAAGGAGGAGCTGGAGGAGCTCATGGCCGACATAAAGAAGACAGCCAACAAAGTCCGTTCCAAGTTAAAGAGTGAGTTGGGGCTCAAGGCCTTGTCAGGGTAGGGGGTGGGCGTGCTGCAGGCCTGCTTCCCTCTGAGTAGGCCCTGGGGTTTCACTAACCTGGGCGGGGATTGGGTCTTGCTTGCCTTTGAGGGTGGTATGCTCCCAGTCATGCAACAGCTGCCATTTGGCAAGGCCTGTTTGTGCCAGGCTCCGGGCTGGGTGGGGACACAGATGCCCAAGGTTTCGTCGAGGGAATGCCCCTCCTTGGGCACTGTTCGCAGTGAATTTCTGCTGAAGAGGGATGAAGAAGTGGCTGGTCTCACAAAGAAGCCCCTCAGAATGCCCCGCGCTGGCCTGGCCCCTTAGTGGGTGCACAGCCTTCCAGGGCAGAAAGGACAGAGATGGCAGGCCTGAGCCACCAGGCCAAGCACAGTGGGTGCCAGCCAAGGCCTCCCGGAGGGTCTGCAGAGGGCACAGGGCACACGCAGCCTCAGCCTGAAGGGCCCCTTCCTTTGCTTCCCATGGGACCCTGCCACTCGCACTCCGTGTGCAGGCTCCCCTGGGGAAGCTGTGGGCCCCGAGTCCCGGGTCTGTGCCCTGATTCCGAGCCAGGGCCTGGCTGTGGTTGGGGGGTAGGGGTGAGTGGAGGCAGGTTAGCATGGCAGCCCCCTGTACCCCCAGGCATGGAGCAGAGCATCGAGCAGGAGGAGGGCCTGAACCGCTCCTCAGCCGACCTGAGGATCAGGAAGACTCAGGTGCGGCCCGGGGCTTCTGGGGCGGGGACCGGGCACCTGGCGCCCGAGGCTTTGGGCCTCCAGGGCCGGGACCTGACCTCCGCACCCCCCTCTCCCCCTCTCGGACCCCCAGCACTCCACGCTGTCCCGGAAGTTTGTGGAGGTCATGTCTGAGTACAACGCGACGCAATCCGACTACCGCGAGCGCTGCAAGGGCCGCATCCAAAGGCAGCTGGAGATCAGTAGGCTGAGGGGGCGGGGCCGGGGCGGGGCTCAGGGCAGCGGCTGCGCTTCCGGAGGGGGCGGCTGAGTGTAACCCCTGTTTGCAGCCGGCAGGACCACGACCAGCGAGGAACTGGAGGACATGCTGGAGAGTGGGAACCCGGCCATATTTGCCTCGGGGGTGAGTGTGGGCCCCACCCCATCTACCATGGCCCCTCCTACCGTGACCCCCACCCCATGACCCCCTACCATGGGGCTGGGCAACATTTAGCTGCTTTGTGAGGTGGGTTTGTGCCTGCATCATCCAGAAGAGAAGGTAGAGGCCAGAGGGAAGACGGGCCCAGGCTGAGGTCACATAGATGCTAGTGCCAATGGTGGAAGTAAGACTCCTGATTCCTCCCAGTTGAATCCACTTCCTTGCTGCCCCTTCCCATCTGCCACCTTCCTCTGGACCTTTGTCCCCTCCTGGAGGACACCTATTCCTCTGTGGTCTGTACATTCAAGTGAAGCTCCATTCTCTGCTGCAGTGCAGGGGGGTCCTGAAAGAGGTGGTGCACAGGTGCAGAAGGTAGGCTTGTGGTGTGGGTGCCAGGAGGGGAGGGGGAGGGGCAGCTCTGTTCAGACTGGGAACAAGGACAGAAGGAGGGAGCAGAAGAAAGAGGAAGCTAATGCTTCCAGTCAAGGTCTGGCTGAGGTCTGGGTCCCCAACACGGGCTCTGTAAAACACTGGGAATAAAAGCTACCAGGGACTGCATAATTAGCCAAGCTCGGGTGGGAAGTATTAGCTCACATTACAGGTTAGGAAATCAGGTCTCAGAGAAATTAGCCAACACAAGTAGTAAAGGGGGAGCCAAGCAGCAGGGGGAGGAAGTCAAGCCCTGCTTCCAGAACAATTCTCAGGCCCCTCTGTCCCAGCCCACTGCCCCTGCCCCGTAGATTATCATGGACTCCAGCATCTCGAAGCAGGCGCTGAGTGAGATTGAGACACGGCACAGCGAGATCATCAAGCTGGAGAACAGCATCCGCGAGCTGCATGACATGTTCATGGACATGGCTATGCTTGTGGAGAGCCAGGTGCGTGCCGGGTCCCCACCACCCTTCTCCCCCAGCAGCACCCAGGGCTGCAATAACCCCTGCCCTTTCTGCCCTGCCCAACATGCTGCTCCTGCCTGGGAGGGACCAAGTCCTCAGGTAACTAACACCTGCTTGTTGAAAGGAAGTGCCTCCAGGGCCCTGCCCACTGCTTGGCCCCACCCACCTGAAGGACCCCCCTCTGCATGGCTCTGCCACCAGGCTCTGGGCGTTGCATGGCTCTCCTTGGCCCTCCAGGACCCCAGGCCCTGCATGGCCTTACCCACCAAGGCCCAGCCCTGCCCATCTTACCTGCCACCTGGGTATCAAATGCCCACTGTGGACCGCAAGCTTTCCTAGGGGCTGGAGGCATAGCAGTGGCCAGGATAGATGAGGGCCCTGCGTCCTGGAGCTGTTGTGTATTGGGGAAAAGGACAGCCAAATAAAGAACAATTGGAACATTCTCCAGTTGTGCTGGGTGCTCAGAAGACGTTAGGAGGAGGCAGTGCGGCAGAGCAGTGGTTCCCAAACTCCAGTGTGCTCGAGCATCACCTGGAGGGCCTGTTGCAACTTTCCGGGCCCGTTCCCAGGGGCTGGTGCATCAGGATGGGCCCGACCAGCTCGGGGCAGTGCACGTGCTGCTGGCCCGAGGACCACGTTTGGTCGTGTGACTGGGGTAGCCACTTGGGCTGGGGTGGCCTCTCTGAGGAGGGGACAGCTGAGCTGATACCAGAATGGGGAAAAGGAGGCAGCTATGAAGACCTCCTAAGGGAAGAGTAAAGAGCCGGCCCCAGGCAGAGGGACGAGCGAGTGCCAGGGTCCTGAGGCTGGTGGGAGCATGACTCATCGGAGGAACAGAAAGGAGGTCCCTGGGGCCAGAGCACAGCGAGGTGTCAGAAGTGAGATGACGTTAGAGACAAGGTGGATGGCGTACAGACCATGTAGGGCCTTGGCAGGCCATGGTGGGCATCTAGACTCTTCTACATAGGAGGTTTTGAAGTGGGGCAGTGACATGACGTGAGTTCTGGAAGCAGAGAGACCACAAGGAGGCTGCTGCTACCAGCCAGAAGACGCCCCATGGGGACAAGGAGGCCAGCAAGCGGCGGTGCACTTAGAGCACAGTGGGGAATCGTGTCAGGGCAGTGTCATGGTCACATTGGCCTCTGGGGATGGCCTGGCCAGCCCTGGGCTGGGCAGAGGGGATGAAGGGCAGAAGGAGCCAGGGCTCTTAGAGGTTGAAGACCACAGAGAGACAGAGCTGGACAGGATAGTCACGCCTGGAAGGGTGGGGGGGACTCAGATTGCACCCAGGTCACCTTGTGAGCTGTGGCCAGGCTCAGACACCAGTGCATGTGCTCCTGCCCCTGCCCTTCCTGCCTGGCACTGTCTTCTGCCCACCCCCAGGCCAGCAGGCCCAGGCCCCAGCTGAGAGTTCTCTGCATGGTCCCCACCCCTTGGCTGAGACTGCATGGCCACTTCCACCCCCGGGACAGCTGCTCCGCTCTCCGTGCCCTGCCCAGGGGCCTGACCTGGGCACAGGTGAGTTGTTCCCCATTCACCTCACTGCCACCCCCTTCTCTCTCTGACTGCAGGGCCTCCTGAAGGCCTGCCCTGAGCCCCCTCCAGAGCCTGAGGAGGGGGCCCTCTGGAGCTCAGTGCCCCACGGCCCCGCAGGGGGAGATGATTGACAGGATTGAGTACAACGTGGAACACGCCGTGGACTATGTGGAGAGGGCTGTATCCGACACCAAGAAGGCTGTCAAGTACCAGAGCAAGGCCCGCAGGGTCAGTAACCCCAACTCTGCCTGAGCCTGCATCCCCAGCACCCCCTGGACTCCCCTAGACCAGCCCCACTCCCCAGGCCTTCTGCCTAGAGATCGCCCCTCTGAGCTCTGACCCCAAGCCCCTCCCTGAAGTCTGTTGGAGGATGTCACCTCTGCCCCAGTTAGAGCCCTCCACTGGTCCAGCCGTCAGCCCTCGTTAAAGCTCCTGCGGCCACCCCGCCCGGCCTGGTCTGAGGTGCCCTCCCCCCCCCCATAGAAGAAGATCATGATCATCATCTGCTGCGTGGTCCTGGGCATTGTCGTCGCCTCCACCTTCGGAGGCATCTTTGGGTAGAAACTGCCCCGCCTGCCGCCACTCTGGACGGTCCACCCCAGGGGGCTCCCGGGCTGCTGCTGCTGCCTGGCTGGGTGGCCCTCTGCATCCTGCTCTGGCTCAGAGAGCCTCCCGCGCTCCCCCCACGTCCCCACACTGCTCCCTCATGGCCTCCGGGCCTCCGCCCCAGCCCTGCCCTGAGCCGGGCTGTCTGCATGACCTTTGTCCCAGTGTGTGTCTGTACAGAGAGGCAGAGGGGGGCCAGGCTGGGGAAGACCCTGTGGGGCGGGATGGGTCACCAAGGGACAGACCTGGCCCGGGTCTCAGCCTTACCAGGCAGGGCTGCCCAGGGGAGCACATGCGACCCTTCCCTGGCCTTCAGTCATTCCACCTGGGGCTGGGAGCCACCCTCTCCTGGAAGCCAGGCACTCTCCCAACCCCAATCTTAACCTCCAGCTGACCCGTCCCCCTCTTCTGGCCTCCAGCTGTGCCCCCAAGTGACCCCCCTGAGGGGTGGGGACCAGCTGGCCACATGGTGCTGCTTTTCAGGTTAGGGGAGGGGTAGCCCTGAGGGACAGCTGTCACTGCCAGAGAGGCTCAGGGTGCCATGGCTTCTGGCCGTTGCAGGGCTCCTCCCCTACCCAGGGGCACAGCCCAACAGGTCTTCAGCCACCTTGGCCAAAGCCCTGGCCTCAGCCTCCTTTCCCACATTCCAGCAGCAGGAGCAACCCCTTTGGGCTAGGTCCGACCCCGGGTGACCCTCTGGAAGAGGCCAGCCGGTATGTGTCCGGCCACCCTCTGGAGTCAGGGAAGCAGAGCAGGCCCCGGTCAGGCCTCAGTTGAGCCCTCAAGCCACTGTGTGTTGCATGTTTGGGACAGTGGTCCCTGCTCTCTTGTGCTCTGGGAGTTCAGATGTCACTTCAGGCCTGCAGTCACGTCCTGCCCTCGCTGTCCCATTGATGTGCCATGCGCGTGTCAGGTGTCCTGGATGCAGTCTTCAGCAGCCAGCCAGGGCAGTTGCTGTCCTCCTCACCATCCTAGGGCTGCTTTCTCGAGCCAGAAGCAGTCCCCACCCCAGGACCGCTCTCCCTCTGGGACACGCAGGGCATGTGCATGCGAGTGCATGCAGCAGGGGACGGGGCCCTGTCTGCCACTGTCCCTCAGCTCTGCTCCCGCCCAGTGACCGTGACCACTGGCCATGTTGCCTTCAACAGCGACCTTCCTCCTCTCTTCCACCCCTTCACCAAAGGTCTTGGTACAACCAGCTGCCCATTTTGTGAAATTTTTATGTAGAATAAACATTTGTATCTGTACCAGGCCTCTGCTTGACATTTCTCACTGCTCCATGTCACAGCCTTGGAACTTACAGGGTGGGAATGTACATGGCACTCGAGGTGAAGGGACTGAGAGGCAAAGGATTCCACCTTCCTCAATTCCACCCGCTCCCCCCTACCACCACCAAGGCCTTCAACTTCCACAGGCCTGACTTGGCCAGTAAACGGAATCAGTAAACAAAGTACCATTTAGTGGCTGACCTTCAGCCTCTTCTACGAGAGCAGGCCCCAAGCCTGACACCTGAGAAGTTGGACCCTGTCCCCATCCATCTCACAGGCCTTTTCTCTAACTTCAGGGTGCCTTCCTGAAGTCCCACCCCACCCTGAGCCTCACCCTTCTACCCACCCCCAAATGCTGAGGCCTGTTCTGTCTGATGCCCTCAGGTCTAGCCCCTCCTACCACTTTCCCCAGAAGTCACAGGTGACCACAAGACCCCCCTCTCAGAGCAGCCTGCTGGACAGTCCCCCCACACCCAGTGCAGGACCTGGCCTTCTGGCCACCAGCAGAGAGGAAGAGGAGACAGGTCCCTGAGCCAGAGACAGTCAAGAGCTGAGCTGGTCAACAGCCATCAGTGCAGCTCAGTGGAAAGTGCAGCCGGCAGAACCCTCAGGCTGGCGGGCACCACCCTACTTTACCCAGACCATCCTTTCCCACTGATTGTCCTTGACCTAATCAACCCTGAACAAAAAGCATCTGCCTGTGTTCCTTGCAAATAAAAAAACCTTTGCACATGTAAGTCCTTTACACCTGATTCCTGCCTGGTCAATAACTGGGATCCCCTCCAACAGAGGAACTTGAGAAACTTCTTTAGGATAACAGGGCTGGAAAATGCCAGAAAGCCCCACAGGAAAAGTGGTTTATTGCTTTTAGAACAAAATAAGGTGCTCTCAGAACTTTCTTCAGTAAAGAAAATACTTTTAGAACTTTTCTAAAACCCAATTCTGTCAACTGATGGAGCAGGCACTTCAATATGAAGCCCTGCCCAGAGAAGGCCTGGGCTGGATGGCAGTCCCCAGCCGTGTGGGCCCACAGCCGTCCCACGACGCAGCTACGCCTCAGAAGCGGGGCTTGCGCTTGCGGCCTGTGTACTGGGTGTCAGGTCTGACTTCCCTGTGCCGAAGAAACAATGGGGGTGGGAAAAACAGAACAGTCTCAGAATAAAAAGCACAAAGCCCCGGGACCCCTTCAAATGCAGGTGAGCCCTCAGTGACAACACTCGCGCCTCAGATTTTGCCCCCAGTACAGGCACTCACTTGCCCTGACGCCTGCGGCGCTCCTTCTTCTCCAGGACCCAGTCCCGGCTCTTTCTCACCACCCGCCGCCTTGCAGTCCTGTACGGAGCCCTGTGTGGGAGACATGCCATGTGGGCTGACGGATGGAGCTGCCCGGCTGGCACATGAGCTCAGTCAGCCAGGGAAAAATGGTGATTCAGAGGGCCTCCGATCCCCAGATCCCCCTTCTTTCAAGCACTTCATCTTCCCTTCTACAACAGAAGTCCTCACTTCTAAACACTTCTCCCAGCATCCACTGGGGCCAAAGCAATGGTTTGGGGGGGCTAGAGGTGAGTGGCCCCACTCCCTTATAGCATCTTTGTGGGAAGTGACCACCTGTGGGGTGTGCAGGGGCAAAGCTATTTTGGGGGTAACCCAGGCCAGGATGGGTGCACAAGAGTGCCTGGCAGTGCCCATGGAAAGCCAGAAGCCCCAGGCCCAGGGCTGCCACTAAAGGCCACCATCAGGCTTTGGGTTGGCCAAGTGGGGGCTCCCCAGCAACGACACATGTCCGAGGCCGGAAAACAAGGCTGCCCAGCTCATGGCAGCCCCAACGATGGTCCTCGAGGACTGATCTTGGCCTCTCGCCCTGGCTGAGGAGAAAAAGGACCCTCCCACAGCTCCCTGGGAGAGAGGCCCTGAGAACAGGGAGCCTGAGGCCCCCAAACCACATCCCCAGCTGGCAGCTGGGACTGAACAGTTTCCAGCATAAACCACACCTTCAGTGGCTGCCTGCCATCTGGGTAACAACTGTTTCCTGAGTGTGCGCGGCCCTCGGATGGCCCAGATGCTATGAACCAGCCTTGCCCTTAAAGAGCCGTGACTGGGCAGGGGCAGAGACCATCCACACTAGGCAAAGTGAGCACAGGAGGCCGCGGAGCTGCTGTGAGTTGCACCAGAAAGGAAAAGCACATGAGGTGGGTGAGCAAGTGGGCCAAAGAGATACGCTGGCACTTCCATAGGCAGAGGGGCAAGACAGCATTCCCCGCAGGAAGCAACATGTGAAAATGAGGCCCTGGGAGAGGACTGAGGGGAAGGGCAGGGCAGAGAAAATGGTCCTGTTTGCCTGGAGTCACGGGGACAAGGTGGAGGCGGGCAGGGCTAGGCCAGAGCAGCCTGGGGCCAGCGCTGGAGGCCTGATGCCAGCAAGGAGTCTGTTCTCCCTTCAGCAGGCAGTGGGGAGTCAGTGACTATTTTATGCCAAAAGAATGATGTGATGGGATCTAGATTTTAGCAGACCCTGGTGATGGTCCATAGGAGGGGCGTGGGGGGTGTGGGTGCGGGGCCAGGTGCAAGGCCAGAGGCAGCTGCAAACTTGGAGCTGGAGAGGATTAACCCCAAGGAATCTAGAAATGGAAGCTGTGGAGGCAGAGGAGTGAATAGGAGCAAGATGTGAGCCAAAGAGGGAACAATGGGAAGAAGACTCACTGGGGGAAAAAAAGGAAGCAGTGAAGACGGGGAGAGCCCCCAAGACCAGGTACCAAAAGAGAAGTGGTGACCAGCAGTGGCAAAGCCAGAGCGGGACTGAGGATGAGTCTTCAGATCAGTGAATTAGGAAGACCCTGGACTTTCAAGAGAGCAAATGGGGGGAGCGGTAGGGTGGAGGCCAGGAGGCAAGTATTAGGTGAAACAAAGTAGATGTGGGGAAAAAAGGTAGATTAGAGACAAGTCAGATAAGGTTTAAAAAAAACAGTTGTTTTAAATTCACGTATTTATTTCAAAGTGGCCTGAATGTGATTATACAGAAGTGATATTATCAAGAAAAGCCCCTGATTCTCTTTTCAACAGGCAACAGGCTTCTCCCCTTCCCTCCACCAACAGGCAGGAGGAGCAGGAGTGGGCCGGGAATTGTGCCGAGTCCTCCACAAACACGCTCCCCACGTCTCAACACCCTGCCAATGTGGGGGATAGTCTCCCCCTTTCTAAAGAGATGCAGAAAGGGTGTTCAGAGGTTAAGCAACTTACCCAAGTGTACAGTTAGGACATGCCGTCTGTAGGTACCGGTGTGAGGACAAGAGAGATCCTAAATGGATGGAGGGAAGTTATTGTACTTCCACCATACGATAGGTGGGACCACTCACTGGGAGCAAGAGGGGTCACCTTAGTGCAGAAACATCTAGAATAGCCCCAAACCTTTATGGGAAATGGGCTGGGGAAGCTAAGAGGGCCCCAGAGAGCCATGGGGTCAGATGGCATAAATCTGTGGTAGACATGAGGCACACACTGCCTTCCAAATTCATTCCTTCTCTGCCCGGTCCATCTTTTCTCCTTAAATGTCTTAAGACGTTTCACTCACATCAACCAGAACTAAGAAATAACCTCCTTGTTCATTACGTGATAATCTACTATTCATTCAGTAGCTACTGAGCACCTACCATTAACAGATACTATTTTTGATGCCAGGAATATAAAATTCCAGTCCCCACCCCAAGTTTATGTTCTAGTTAGCAATACAGATAAATAAACATGATTTAGAGCCGTGAAAGGTATTAAGAGAAAGAAAAGTCAGGGGAACTTACTGAAAATACTGAACAGAGACATGACATGATGTACATTTAAGAAAAGAAGAAGATCAGTCTTGAAAATAAACTGCAAGAGGCCAAGACTGAAAGCAGGGAGCCAAGTCAGATGGCAATTCAGTAATTCAGGCAAGAGCTGGTTAGGACTTGAATTGCGGGTAAGGGGGGAAAGGGTCAGAAATGGAGCCTACATGGAAGGACAGAGCTCCCCAAGGGACTGGATGAGACTTAAGGGACGAGAGAGATGACTAAGAAGGGTGAAAAAGAGAGGAAATGTGGGGGGTGAAAACCCAGAGCTGTGTTTTCTGAGGTCTGTGGAAGTCCAGGTGGAGATATGGAGCAGACAGGATGAAAATCAGAGATGGGGTTGAAACTAAAGATATATACTTAGGAGCCATGAACCTACAGCTGGTATCGAAGTGGCACGGAGAAAGAAGAGTTCCAGGCAGGGCACGGAGTATGCCAAGGAACCAGCAGAGCAGATTGAAAAGGAACGGCCAGTGAGGCTGTGGGCACCAGGACAGTGGATGTGGTACCTGAAAGCTAAGTAAGGTGCTCCGGGAAGGGGGCGACTGGGTGACAGATCTCACTAAGCAGGCAAGTTCTGAACAGAACAGGAAAGAAAGAAAGAAAAGGATCGAGAAGTGACCATGTATTTGGCAAGACACAGGTTGCTGGTGACCTTGACAAGAGCAATTTGTGATGTGATAGAAGCAAAAGTCCAAGAAGTGGATTGAGAGGATG
>PVKY010000997.1:0-36710 GCA_004027775.1 Bradypus variegatus | reverse complement strand
GGAGGAGGTGGCAGGGGGCCCAGGACAATGGCTTGGAACAGGGAAGACAGTACAGGCTGCCCTGGGAGCCTGCCCCTGGGCAAGACCCACCAGCCCTCAGCCCTGACCCAGCCACGGCCCAGGAAGCCTTCCAGCTGTCCCAAGGTGGGTGTCAGCTCTAGGCAGCGGGCTCAGGACCTGGAGGCAGGGTGTGTGTGGCCTCCTTCCACAGCTGTTCCCGTGGCTGCCTCAACTCCACCCCATTTGGGAGTCTGAACTCTGGCTGGGAAGAAACGCTTTACGGAGACGCTAAGCCTACTTAAAATTGTGCCTAAGAATCACCCCCAGAGAACCTCTTTTGCGGACTCTTTCTCTAAGCCAAATCAGCAGGTAAACTCAGTGTCCTCCCCTGCTACATGTGACATGACTCCCAGGGGTGTACATCTTCCTGAAAACGTGGGACTTGACTCACAGGGATGAGCCTGGCATCCTGGGATTGAGAAAGCCTTGTTAGACCAAAAGGGGGAAGAGAAATGAAACAAGATAATGTTCCAGTGGCTGAGAGACCTCAAATAGAGCTGAGAGGTCATTCTGGAGGTTATTCTTATGCGTTATACAGATACCTGTTTTTAGTATTTAGTGTATTGGAATAGCTAGAAGGAAATACCTGAAACTGTTGAACTACAAACAAGTAGCCTGGATTCTTGAAGACGACTGTATAACTATGTAGCTTACACTGTGTGACCATGTGATTGTGAAAACTTTGTGGCTCACACTCCCTTATCCAGTGTATGGACAGATGAGTAGAAAAATGGGGACAAAAAGTAAATTAATAATAGCGAGTGATGGGGGGTGTGGGTTGTTTTGGGTGTTCTTTTTTACTTTATTCTTATTCTTTCACTTGTGTGTGGTAATGAAAATGTTCAAAAATTGATTGTGGTGATGAATGCACAACTATATAATGGTACTGTGAACAACTGACTGTACACTGTGTATGATCTGTGAATACATCTCAATAAAATTGAATTTAAAAAATTAAAAAAGAAACACCTTGTTTTTAAGCCCACCACTCAGCAAGCATGCCATCTTTGTTTGCCGAGGGGACTGAGGGACGGAGGAACGGGTGGTAGGTGAATGTGAGATGGTCCCTGGCCCTGGGAGCCCCCTGCCGAGGCCCTGCACACACCGTCTGGCTAGTGTCTGTCTTCAGGTCGCCTCCCTGCAGTCTGTGGGTTCTGGGAGGGCTTGCTGTGGCTGACAGGAGGGGCTTCCGAGTGCTGTCCCCAGAGGGGACGGACGGGCCCGGCCCCTCCTGGGCTGGCCCCACAGCCCCTGAAGCACAGTACAGACAGCAGGCAGGGAGGAGAAAGAGCAGGGCTCCACCCGAGTGCCCCCAGCTCCTTACCCCAACGAAGCCTCGGACTCCTGAGCCTTTTCTCCTGCCAGTCACCTCCTGAGATCCAGTCAGGCCCCAGGCTGGGGCCAGGTCCAAACCAGCCTGAGCAGTGAGGACAGTGGGTGGATGCACAGCGCACAGCCATTCCCAGACTGCTCTGAGTTAGGACCCTGGGCGAGAGCTGAGCAGGACTTGGTATTCCAGACCCATGAAAAGCAGACACTGGCTGGTCCTGTTTTGAGCCCCCAGACACCTCCACCCTCCCTGCCGCCCCAGGGTTTTCCTTACTACTGACAGAACAGGGGCCACCTTGTCCGGAGTCAGCTGCCACTGAAACATTCCTCACCTCCGTGAGGCTGGTAACAGGCCTCTCCGAAGTGGAAATCCATGGCAGATGGAGGGCTCCGCGGAAGGCACCCTGCCCTACCCCAGACCCCTGGGCTCTCCACTCTCATCCAGGCTGACTGCGGGAGGCCCTGCCTCGATGGCTGCCATTGCCCCTTGGCACTCCCTGCCTTTGCCCCCCCCCAACCTGAGGTAGGTGCATACTTCTGCCCCTCATCCCTGACAGGGTGTCCTGTCACTGTCATAGTCAAGTCTAGACGCCTCCTAAACATGCTTTCCTGCCCCTCTTCCTGCTCCAGCTCTAGGTCCCAGGGTCCACGCTCTCCACTGCTAAGAAGGGCCACTGCTTTGGCCAGCCAGAACAAAGCCACAACCTGGAGGGCCCAAGAGGCCTGGAGGCTCTGGGAAGAGGCTAGGCCAGCCGGAACGGAGGGCCCAGGCAGCAAGGAGCAGCTGAACGGCCCACAGGGAGAACGGAGAAGAAGGGAGCAGGGGCGGGAGAGTCCACATGGAGAAATATCAGGCTCAGGGTAGGGGCTCAAACAGGAGCCCACCTTCCCTCCTGGCGAGGCTGCACGGTGTCCAGAAACAAGCAGAAGTCAGGGAAAACTCTGGCGTCCGCCCGCCAGGCTCTGTGGCTCTTGGGCAGCCACAACTCTCGCGCTCCGTCAGATGGTGGAGCTGGAGGGTGGTGCTGGGCAAGGAAGCCCCTACTCTCTTTAGGACTCAACTTCCATGCCTCAAAGAAGAGGGGGTGAACCAAGGCATAGCCGTGGCCCCTTTCACACTGACATGGGTTCCAGCCCCGGCATCGCCCCTACAAGCTATGTGGCCAGGCTCTGACCCTCCTTTGTAACAGTGAACGAGCGAGTGCCCCCCTCAAATGGATTGGATGTGATAATACTAGGGTGACATGATGTCTCCATCTGCCTGGGATAGTCCCCCTTTCTACCCACTGCCCTGGCACGAGCAATAACAGTGCCCCCTTATACCCTCTGGAGGGTCCTGGTATGACATTAACTGAAGTTGGGGACGTGCATATCACAGTGCCTGGCAAATCTAGTGATTTCAGTGATTATTAAAATCCTAGTTCTTGATTGTGCTGGTTACACAAATCCACATGTGATAAAATGGTGGAGCTACACACACGCATTGTACCAATTTCTATTTCCTAGTTTGGGCCTTGTGCTTGGTGACATAAGATGCTACCACTGGGGAAACTGAATCAACGGTACTTAACAGAGACTGGGAACTCTATTCTTTTGTCTCCAGTTATACTTGGGTATTTACTCCTACAAACTTATTGCTGAGATGAACAGATCCTAAAAGCCTCACACATGGGTTTATGTAGCAAAATACTAACCTTAATCTAACCAGAGGTGACTCCCTCCTGCCACAATCCAATTACCCAGAGTCCCCTATCACCTCGTCAATCAGTGACAAAGGCCCACAGGAGGAAAAGAGCTGACACAAAGCCCCCGCACTTCATCAATAAGCCAAGCCCCACTCAGTCACTGGCCTGGCCTGGCCTTCACAGCAAGACACCCTAGAAGGCAGCGAAACGTTAAGAGCTAACAATTGCGGTATCAAAAGAAAAGAGGGATATCCAGTGCGGGGACAGAGATGAACACACATGCTCTGGCCCTAAGAGAAGTGGCTGTCTCAGTACCTGAGTTCATGACTCAACCAGGAATTGTGGGAAACGGGAGGCTGAGCCAACTCGGGCTGCTCCCCTGAAGAGTGGGGGGACGTGTGGGAGACATTTCAGGACAGTGCCACCACAGAACGTTTTTGGAATGACTGGTGTGCTTAAAGTGATATCCTCGGGGTCTGGAAAGCTCACGTTTGGGGACCCGCAGGTGGAGCCAGTTGAGAAGGTCATCTGTCCTGCCACAGGGCCTCGGCCTCATCTCCCCACCCAGGGCCGGCTCCTGAAGGGGTGCCCAAGCCTTGTCTGAGCCTCCATGCTGCCTGCTTTCTCTAGCTAAGGGAGGGGACAGTCAGGAGCCCAGCTCCAGGGCCTGACCACCATGGGCCCTCCGATGCTACCACCGGGCTGTGCAACCTTGGGCAACTTCCCTAACTTCTCAGCATCTTGGTTTCTTAATCCGTAAAATGGGGTCCCTGTAAGGATTCAACAGGGTGACACACAGAGAGTGCTCAGTGACAGGAAAGGGGGCACAGGAAACAAGCAGTAAGTGCAGCTCTCAGTAGCGCTGCCACTGCTACTCTACGCAGAGGGACAGGCTCTGGAGCCAAACTTTTCGACTCCAGCCCCAACTCTGATTTGAGCTGCAGGCAGTGTCCCTCAAGGCCAAGTCATGAGCTCTGTGGGGCAGGCTCCTGAGTCCCACCAGGGAAGCCCGTGGTGGGAGGGCACTGGACGCACATTAAGCTCAGGATACCCTTGTCAGGACCAGGTCAGCCTGCAAGTCTGCGTGGAATAGCCTGGGGTGTCTGCATGGCACAGCCCCCACCTCTCAGGTCCCACAACATCTCCCAGGGCGCAAGCACCAGGAAACAAGATGGCACTGCAGGGTTTCTGTGCTGTGTGGTCAAATGTGCACCACCCTGATTGCTCTCAGCTGGACCCTCTGAGTCCTTATCACTCGGCCCAGAGCTCACTACAGACCACGTCGCCCATGAGCATGTGCTGACCAGACTGACTGGACAACCCAGAGGCGGCTCAGGACCAGGGAACCGCCTGAGCTGCCGAGCTGGAGTGACACAGGCACCAGGGAGAAGCTTTCTGGAGCTCACGGCCAGCAACAATGGGGCAGGGGCAGGGGCAGAGGCAGAGCCTGGCAAGAACGGTTCTCCTTGGGGCTTGGCTCAGGGCAGGCTGTTCAGGGGATGGGATGTGCTAATCAGAAGACAGGGTCTCCAGAGGGTCCAAGGGCCTCTGGGTTGGGCCCTGACACATAACGCCCCTTGCAACCCTGTGCTGCTTCCTACAACTCTGGGAACACATGGCATTTCCTCTCATTCTGGTGTCTTCTATCACTGCCTGAGGCCAGAACACAGTGAGAATTTGGTAAGGCTCTGAGCGTGGCCCTGCAGGACTAGCTTCCTGCCCCGAGGGGCACAGACGGTCCAACCCACAGCCCATCTGCAGTCAGTAGTGGTCCAGGATCAGTGCTAATGAAAGGAGCAATCCTTCACCTGCCGGTGTGGAGAACGGCCATTCATTCCAATGTTCAGAAAAGACAATGATGGGTCCTAAGGCCTGTTCCTTCCCTCAGCGCATTATTATGCAGTAACTCATATGATCTTTATTTAGCATTTGATCCCCCTTCTAAGCTGAAAGCTTTACAAAGGACTACACCTGCTTTTGCTCATGCTAGGATCCCAGGGACCAGCAGAGAACCTGATGGATGGATGGAAGAATGGATATACAGATGAGTGGATGGACGGAGGAGCAGGTGGATGGATGGATGGATGGATGGATGGATGAGTTCATAGATGAGTGGATGGATGGATGGATGGGTGGATGAGTGGTTGGATGAATGGAGGGATGGATAAATGGGTGGATTGTTGGGCAGATGAGTGGATGGACAGATGAGTTCATGGATGAGTAGACAGACAGATGAGTGGATGGATGGATGAGTAGAGGGACACATGAATGGATGGACAGGTGGATGGATGGACAGATGAGTGGATGGACAGATGAGTGGAAGGACAGACGAGTGGATGGACAGATGAGTGGACAGATAAGTGGAAGGACAGCTGAGTGGATGGACAGATGAGTGGATGGACAGATGACTGGAAGAATGAATGAGTGGATGCACTGATAGGTGGATGGATGAGTAGATGGATGGGTAACTGGATGGACAGATGAGTAGATGATTAGATAAGTGGATGGATGGATGAGTGTATAGGTGGATGGAATGGGTGAATGGTTGACTGGATGGATGGATGGATGGGTGGACAAATGAGCAGATGGACTGATGGGTGGATGGATGAGTAGATGGACGGATAACTGGATAGACAGATGAGTAGATGGATAGATGAGTTCATGGATGAATGGACAGACAGATGAGTGGATGGGTGGATGGATAAGTGGATGGATGGATGGGTGGACAAATGAGTGGATGGTGAGTGGATGGATGGATGAGTGGACAGATGGATGGGTGGATGAATGAATGGATAGACAGAAGAGTGGATAAATTAAATTGTGGTCTACCATCACATATCCAGTAAGAGCCTTTTAGAGCTCTTTCTGCTCCCTAATCAATTCTGGTCAGATTAAAAGAAATAATTCTTTGTTAGGAGAAAAGGGAAAAGTTTATTCAGTAGAGAAAGCCTTCTTGGAGCATCAATATAGGTTAAAGAAAAAAGAGGAAGCAGGAGAGGGAGAGAGCTTGAAGGTGCTGGCTCCTTGGGTGGTCCAGCTTGTCTGCTTAGACTGGAGAGCCTCCCAGGCACATGATGGGGCTGTAGGGGAGCCCAGGTGACAGGAAGGACAGGGACAGGAGAGTGATCAGAGAGAGGGATGGGAGAGGGACAGTGGCAGTGATAAGAGAGGGATGGGGGCAGATGGGTGGCAGGACAGGGCCGGGACAGGGATGGGATGGTGACCGGAAGGGGATGGGACTGGCTGTCAGGGGCTGAGGCAGTGGAGGGACTGTCATGGCCCTGTTGGGTCAGAGGCTGAGGGGGAGGCAAGCCTGGGCTGCCAATATGCCAGCACCGGGAAGCCCTAAGCAGTGGGAACACTGGCCACAGAGTCCAACAGCTCTGGGTCTGTCCGCAGTCCCCTTTGGCCCACCACTGTGATGGGAAGAGCCTGTGACTTGAAGATCTGATGAAACCTCTCACCTCAGGCTTCAGAGCCCTTGCCCCTACTGACCCTCAGCTGCTGGGGAGGGGAAGCCTGGCCCCATTTTACAGACAAGGAGACCAAAGGGGTTGGAGCAGATGTGGAAGGGCACCTGGTGAGCTGGAGCACAGCACAGCTGAGCACCTAATCCTCCCAACCCCAGCCTTGGCCCCCAGGTACCCGGGTTAGGTCTGGGCTGAGCCCCAAAGCCTTGTTTCTCTCCCAGGAGTGTGGCCTGACCCTCGCCAAAGTCTCTCAAGCGTTCAGCTCATCTGATCAAAACCAGGATGTGCTTTGCCTGGTTCAGAGGGAAGGTCCAAAGAGTGGACAGACATTAGGAGGAGTCAGGTGACTCCAAATGGCTCTGGATCCACCAGCTCACCCAGGAGCCTCAGGAAGTCAGCTCCATGCCCTTGGCACACACTGTGAGCCACAACAGTCGCTGCTGTTGGAGCTAATGGTGGCGACCGTCTCGGGGCTTAGAGAGGAGCAGCTTGCCAGCCACCCTCCTGAGCCGAGCCCAGGGCCTGTGCCCACTCGTGGGGATTATGAGGGTTTCTAGAGAGAAGCATCAGTGGACCTGGATGTGCTCTTGGCCTCTCCTCTTTAGATGATCCACACAGCCTCTGAAAATGCTGGGAATGCTGCCAGTTGCCTTAGAGAAGTATCCCAGAAGCTATCCATTGTTTTTTAAAATTGACTTTGCTGCCGGGATTTAAAAATCAGGCAATTCCACATAAAATTACTAAAGAGGGAAGGGACTTCTTTAGCCAACGTATCAGTTAACAGAGATTTGGGTTGAGGTCCCAAATCTGTATTCTGGTTAAATCTGGATTTCTGGCTTCACTTAAAAATCAGGGGATCTGGCCCTGGGCCTTTGGTGGGATGGGGCACATGTGCTCCAGGCCCCATTGGACCCCGCCAGCCTCTGCCCCAGCTGACCCGAGGCCTCGCACCTGGACGGATCCGAGTTCCCCTAGAAATCCTCACTCTCCCCTTCAGCCTCACTTGCCCACCTCTGCTGAACCCGCCTCCCATGGGTGTCCTCAGCACAAAATCCGAACTCGTGACCACAGCGCACCAGTCCCACATGACTGACGCCTGCCAGGCTCCCCTCGCCATGGGCTCCTCCCCATCTTGCCCACTACCCACCCCAGTGCCCCTTGCTCTGCCTGCCACACATGCCCTGTCCACTCCCACCTCAGGACCTTTGCACACCCTCTGCCGAAAACACTCCCCTCTCTCCCCATGGCACATTTTCTCGTCCTTCGGGTTTCAGCTCACGTGACTGCCCCAGAGGCCTTTGGCTCCAGCCATTGCCCACCACCTCACCCCATTTCTATCCTTAGGAGCCTCAGCACTGCCTGAGAAGCAAGCCCCATGGCTAATGTGCCTGGATTTGAATGCTGACCCTGCCATGTCCTTACTGTGTGACCTTGGGTGAGTCACCTGCCTTGAATGGGCTCAGTGTGCTCCCCTATCAATGGGATAACACCTCCCACCAGGCTGCTGAGGATGGAGGGAGCTGGCCCACGTGCAGCACGCAGGACCGTGGGGCTCAGAGCACATGCAGCAGCCACAGCAGCAGCTTCTGCCGCTACCCTCTGCGTCAATGCCCCCCACCCAGCCCCCCGCTTTGGCCAGCACTGGGGTTTATGGCCTCCTTGTAAGCAAATGCTTATAGGTCAAACAGACCCTTTTACAAGCAGCAGCTGGGTGCCGCCTGGTGTCATGCTGAGCTCCCCTCCCCACATGCCCTCCTTTCTACTGGGGTGTGAGGGTCCAGTTGGACCCACTGTGAGAGCCTCTCTTCAAAGGGACAGAGCACGCAGGCCAACGGGTGCGGCTGACCGACGATGGCTCCACTGCCCCGGCCTCAAGAACTCTGTGGCCTGCCCAGAGCAGATGCCCTTTAAAGTCCCCCTCCCTGAGGGAAGCTTCCTGCCCTTTTCCCCATCAATCAGCTTCAGACAGAACCCTACGTGACCCCGCGTCCTCACATAGGCGGTGAGCCTCCATCTCAGACAGCTCTGCCCACTGTGCCACAGCTGGGAGGCCTCACCAGGTGCAAACCCAGCACCTGACTGCCCTGGAGCCACCTGTGGGGGCTGCGGAAGTCTGGACAAAATGCCTGGAGCAAGCACCCAGGGACCGTGGTGCTGGGCACCGCAGAGCTGGGGAGGGCCATGTGGCCTGGCTTGTCTTTGCAGGAACGGCCCGAGCAGACAGCAAGGCTGTGAGGACAGGCTCTGAGGAGGCTGACAGAGTGCTTCTGCGTTCCTACCTTGGGTTGCGGGCTTTTTTTAAAGTTTCCCCCTTTTCTTTCTCAAAAACTGCTTTCAAATAAAAAAAATCTGCTCAAGGCTTCCAAGATCTCACCTCCCAGCCACCTATTGGCTTCACTCTGCAGCAGGCACCTCATATACAGTTCCATTCCATCCTCCAGAGGTCCTGCCAGGGCAACGCTGGGTCCCATTTTGTGGATGAGGAAGCTGAGGCTCAGAGCAGTTGGTGGAGCTGCCCCGGGTCCCAGCCAGGGAGTGGCAGAGTGAGAGTCACGTGTGGGGTGGCTTACCAGAGCCCAGCCTGTGTCCTGGCAGTATTTGTTTCTGACTTTTAGGGTGAGCCAATCTACCTGCCTTCTGCTGGTGCCACATACCGTGTCCCTAAGCCTCCATCCCCTCCTCGTCAGGCGTTAGGAATGGGGGGAAGGGGCTCAGACTAGAGCCCTGGGGGCCGTCCTGTCCTTCCACATCCATGACTTCACTACTCGGAACTGCCAGGCCCTGGGAGCCTCAGCTCTTGCCTCAGCCCTCACAGTCCACTCTGCTGCAGGCACAGAGGCTGGCCTCAAGACTCTGCAGCTTGCCATTATCTTAAGCAAGATATGCCTCTATACCCTTGCAAACGCCATTCCCTCGGCCTGGAAGCCTCTCTTCTCCAAGCCCATGTGTCCTGGCTTCTGGCCACCTCTGCCTCCCCCCACCACAGCCCTGCTGCCTGGGTCCAAACTCCACCAACACCCTGACACCAAGTTCCTTTACCTGCCTAGACTCAGCTGGAGGCCAGGTGCCATCTCGGCCAGAGGCTGCCCCCAGGCTACCCAAGCATTCAGCTTTGTGTTCCTGGGTCCCCCTGCACCAGCCCAGGCCGGCTTGCCACCCCCAGCCTCTGGAGGACAGCAGGCTCCCAACCAAAAAGGCCTTCTGCTGGCTGGTGACCCAGTGACCAGCAACTGACACCCAGCCTGATCAGGCCTCGAGACCCCCTGGGGAAGAGGATGATGGGGAATGGGGGTCCCACTCTCCCCGGCCACAGCCAGTCTCCAACCCAGAAAGGAAAACAGTGTCTCTGGTGCCATCTTCCCATTTGTGCACACCCACCCCATTTCCACATATAAACATGAGTTGCACCAACATCCCTGATGTAGCTGGGGGAGAGGAGGAGCTGCAGTGTCCCCAGGCAGAACCAACCCCCAAAGCACAGCATAGCAGTTCAGGCAGCCAACCCCCCGCCTTCACCCTGAGAGCCCTGGGGTCAGACGTGGATTGGGAGGTTGTGAGGGTCCTCCTGTTCGTGGGCTGGGGTGGGGGCCTGGTGGAGCATAGGCCCTGTACTCACCGTTGGAGCGGTGGATGCAGGTGTGCTGGTTGTCACTGAGGAAAAAGCCACTGTGGCACTGGCACTCGTAGCTGCCCATGGCATTGACACAGATCTGCTGGCAGCCACCATTGTTGTCCTGACACTCGTCCACGTCTGTGAGAGGAAATGAGAGATGGAGAAGGAAATCACACTCGGGGCTGGGACCCAAGAGTGACAGGTCTGTGGGAGGTGATGCAGTCCATTTCCCTGGCTACACTGAAGGGGCTCCATGGGGGTGCTCCACAGGGATGCTCCATGGAGGGACTCCATAAGGGTACTAGATGGGGGTGCTCCATGGGGGTGCTCCTTGAGGGGTACTCCATTCAAGTGCATTTCCACAGGGGTGCTCCATGGGGGTGCTCTGCAGGCATGCTCTATAGGGGTGCTCCATGAGGGTACCCCATGGGGATGCTCTATGGGAGGACTCCACAGAGAGACTCCACAGAGGTGCTCATGAAGATACCCCACCCAGGTACTCCACAGGGGTAGCTGGCAATGACAGGAGCCACCTGACCTGTGTGCTTCCTGTGTCCAGATATGTTCCAAGCATCTTACCTGTATTAACTTCTTTGGTCCCCTAAGTAACCTTCTAAGTCAGATCCAGTATCAGCCCATTATATAGATGAGGAAACTGAGGTTTGAAGAGGCCAAATCACTTGTCTCAGGTCCCATGAACAGTAGGTGGCAGAGGCAGGATTCAAACCTGACTCCAAAACCCGGGCTCTTAGCTGCAGTGTGGGATTCTGCCTCTCTGGGAAGACGTGGGACCTGCGCTGTCCACTCCCAGCACAGCAGCCAGCCAAATCCGCCCCCTCCCTGTACTGGACCACACCCCTGGTCCACAGGCACCAGCACAGGCCCTCGGAGCTGCGGGGCGGCTGGGGCCGGGGCAGCCTACCGCGCCAGGAGGCTTTCTGCCCTGTGACTGATTTCCAAAGCCCAAAGAATGGGTAGGTTTTTCAAAGGCCCGACCTCTGGCTGCCAGGCCTGCACCAAAGGCTGTCAAGCAGTCATTACCACTCTCCAGGAGAGACAGACTTGAGGGCCGACACTCATTCTGACCAGAGGCTGCAGCACAAAGGGTGCTTTTGGCTGAAAAGAGCCTTTATGGAGCTCTGGTCTTGAACAGAACAGCATGTTTCAATTACCAAAGCCATAACCCCCTACTCTGTCAGTTTGTTTAATGAAACAAGGGCTTCTTAAACCTTAATGTTCCATGTCTGTATTGTCATTTTCATAGGCAAATATATAAAACCACAAAGGCAGTGTGAGCTACTGGCTGTTTCTAACCAATCTTCCTGACCCTCAACACATACACACATGCCCAACTTTTGGCATTATGCTTTTTATGTAGCTCTTGCTAACATGGGTTTTACTGCTGGGACCAAAAGGATGCTAAAGAGGTAAAGAGCCAGGCAGAGTGACCTGCTTGACTCCAGAGAGGACACAGCTCTGGAACTGTTTAAACCGGTCCTAATTAAGTTCACGGACAACAGACTGCTTTACCACCCAAGAGGGCGTGCAGCTGCCTTTGAGGCCAGCAGTGAGGTGGGTCATTCCCATCTGGCGAGCTCAAATGTCAGCTGTGTGGCAGCTGGAGAAGGGAGGCAGCTCTGAACTCTAAAAGCCACCAAGGGTTCCAGCTGAAAGGGCAAAGGCGGCTCCTGCTAAGACGAGCTGCAACATCCTACCAGCCGCCAAGGGTGGGGTGGGGGTAGCCTGGTGAGGGGGAAATGGATTGTTCTGGATCCCTTTCTCCACTCCACCAAATCTCACTGATGGCTCCTTCCAGGCCCTGAGCCAGCATCACCTCTGCCCTGGGTGTGGTGAGTGGCTGCCTCCCCTCCACACTCAGCAGGGGACACTTCATGGGTGCTGCCTGCAGGGTCTAACTCTCTCCCCTCTAAGCCGGGCCCGGGGGTCCTACTCCCCTACTAAAAACAACACAGCGCTAACCCTCCTGAGTACTCAAATTGTGCCAGGCACAGCCCTTCGTGGCTGTCCAACGCTCGAGCCTCACAGCCTCTCTGTGACGTGGCACCAAGTCCATTTTACAGATGAAGATGTTGAGCAGCGAGGGCTGAAGTAACCTGTGCAAAGTCCACCCGCTGCCTTGTCCAGAGCAAGCTGTGCATGCCGGCAATCGCCTTCCGACAGGGTTAGGAAGTGTCAGGTGCTCCTGACTTGAGCCGGCGTTCGGTGTCAGCATGAACACCTGCTTGTGAACCCCACATGCGGACGTCAAGCCAGCGCCAGCCTGCCCCCCACGACCTGAGGAAGGATAGGGTGCTCCTCGGGCCAGTAAGACCCAGGAGGCACCCATGCACATGCTTCACGGCGCGCCCTGAACGAGGGCCGCTGCTCCTGGGACTCACTCCAGATCCTTCTCCAGTCACAGGTTGAGTCTTTACACCCATGGTTCCCAGACTCTGCTCCACATCTTGGCTTCCTCAACCCCAGTAAAGGTTTAACTGGTGGAAAACTAAACAGATGCAAATGCTCAAATGCTGAGTTCCCGGTGCAGATCTGCCACTTCGTCCCTCTGTGAACAAGCCCCTTGGTGTCACCCATCTGCAGCCATCTGGCCTGACCCGTCCTCACCTCGCTGGGGGCCAGAAACCAAAGGGCCATTGACATAACGCATCACAAATGCTCCATCTGGCAGCGGGGCAGAGCCTTGGGCAGGGGCTCTCTACACTAGCAGAGAACAGGAACTTGCCAGCACTAAGGACATGTGAGAAACCGATGCAAGGTCACATCAACATTTCTTCTCCCCACTCCCAAATGTTAGAGCCCCAAAATCAAGCCGTCAAGGAGAGGGGGCTGCCCTCTCTGCATCCTTTTTCCATTCAAAGGAGCCGTGGTTCAAACACAGGCTCCCACGTTGGGCAGGAAATCACAGCTGCCAAATCCCTTTGGATAGCCTATGGCTGTTACCAACTTCTCCGGGGGCTGGATTGAGGGCCTCAGGCCCCACCTTGGACCCCCTGGCACTTTGCATCCCCAGCCCTCCAAACAGAACCCACAGTGAGGTCCGAGGAGGGCCCACCCGGGACACTAGGTTTACCCGGAGGCCCTCGCCAGGCCTAGCATGGTCCCATGGGAAATGCTCAGCTTCCTGGCTCCCTACAGGGGCGGGCCCAGCACACCCTGCTCTTTGGTACAACAGCACTCGGCAGGGGCTGTCAGGAGGACCTCTTGTGGCAGGGAGAGAGTCTTCCTACAGGGGTCAGGAACCCTGGCCCTGTCCACAGGAAGTGCCCCACGGAGCTTTAGAGGCAACAGGCCATGCCCTCCAGGAAGTCTTGTGGGATTGCTTTGGGAGCAGGCAGTCCTCTTCCTTTCTCTCCCCCACAGGCTGATGGGGCCTGTATGGCTGGCCCTTATGAGAATCCCATCCACCTCCCTAAGGCCAGAAGTGAGCAGCAAGGTGGCTGGGCAGAACTGGTGGCCTTATCATCAGAGGTAAGTAACACTCCTGACCAGCCAGGCCCTGGGCTAAGCTGCTCATGCACTGTCTTGAATCTATGCAACCACTCCATACTGGAGTATGAAACTCATCATCCCCATTTCTCAGATGAGGAAACTGAGGCCTCAGATGAGGAAACTCAGAGAGGGGAAAGATGGGCCCCAGGCCATAGAGGCGGGTTGGGGGAGTCTGAAGCCCAGTGAGCCCAGCCCAAAGCCCTCCCTCTCCATGATACAGCTTCTCTGAACAAGGAGGCCATGTGGCCCTGAGAGTCACACTCCCTGGGATTTCTGCTCCCAAACCTCCAGAGCCCCACACTCCTCCTTTCCAAGACCCAGTGTGGAAGCCCCTTCCTCTATGAGATCTTCCTGGTGGCCCGTAGAACTCACGCCCCAGCCCTGGCTCCCAGACCAGGCCTGCCTTTGTTTCCTAGTTGCTTCCTTCTGCCCTGTCTTCCTGCGCCTGCTCTGGGGGCAGGACAGGCCTGAGTCTCCTTTACCTGCCCAGCACTCAGCAGAGAGTTGGCAAAGAGAGGGCACTCAGGTGTCAGCAGGATAAATGGAGTGGCACAGCCTGTGCTTGCATGTGCTGGTGACAGGGAGCTCACTACCACACAAGGCCAGTCCACTCTGCACAGCACTGTCCCAGGCCCTTCTGGGCACAGAAGGGGCTCATTCAAGCTCTTTTCAACCTGGCCCCGCCTCTCCAGCCACTCTCCAGCAGCCACCCCAAGTGTCCAGGGTTCCCTGGTCACACACCCCTTGCTCACACTTCCTTAATGGACATATGCTGCACCCTTCCCTGGAGCAGGGACCCTCTCCCTCTTTGTCCAGTCAGAAGTTCTTGCCCTTCTAAATCCACCAAAACATCCTCGCTCATCCACCTGCTCCATGAGCAGCTACGACGTGCCCACCCCACACAAGCCGCCCAGCCTCCACAGCGCGGAGACTGTTTACTCACTGCCTCCGTGAGCCGCCAGTGCATCGGCCAGAGCGCCAAGAGGGGAGGCTGGAGGAGCCCCGAAAGAGGTTCCTGGAGGAGGCGATGCTGGAGCTGGGCAGGAAGGGAGGCGCTGAGACCCAAAGCCTGGGCTCGTGGGGGGAGGGCACACACAGAGGAAGGCTGGGGCCACTCGGGAAGCGGCCAGGGAAAAGGCTGAGCTAAGGAGGCACGGGAGACCCAGGCTATGGACACAGAGGTGACGGCCAGGCTGGGCTCCAGCCGCTCAGTGTCCTGCATGTGTCACTGCTGGGAGCCGCCCACCTGTGCACCCCAGTGTGACGCGCCCCTTGACCACGGTCCCCAGCCTGTGTTCTCACCAACCCCAGCCCTGCCCCCATTCCACCAGTCCAGCTGGCAGCAGGCACAGTCCTTGGGGACGACATCTGTGCAGCCCAGCAAGCCAGACCCACCACCAAACCACCACAGCCTGGGGCTGGGGTGGGGCCCGTGTGGAGTGAGGGCCAGGAGTCAGCTGGAGTCAGGGTGGGGATGTGGGGGGCACGCTGCCTCCAAATCCTGATGGCAGCTCCTGGTCTTTTGTCTTTATTATGGCCAGGGCTGAATGTGCCCAGAAGGCAGGGAGCGCCTCAGCGAGGAGTGGGGTCTTAGCTACAAAGCAGAGAGGAAGCTGGGGGCTCTGGTGCAGACCCAGGGGGCTCTGCTTGGGGAAACCCTTTCAATTGGCAATAGGAGAACTGAAGGATGCTGTGGGCAGAGAGGCCCCCGGAAGCCCGAACCCTGGAAGCCTGCGGCAGGGCCCTCCTCTCAGCTGCCTGCACCAGCCCGAGCCAGCTGGGTGAGGGTGCCCCGCAGTGACACACGAACGCACCTTCCGACTGGGGTGGGGGAGGCAGGCAGAGGTGCAGTGCTGGGAAGCAAGAGGAGGCCAAACCAGGATGGCCCCTGCTCCAGGGGATCCTGGCTGGTGGGGTGGGAGGCACCCTCAGAAACAGACCACTGGAGGGTGTCCAGGATAAAAGAAGAGGGCCTTCGTTCCTTGGAGAATGGGGCCAAGTCTGCACCCTCTCTGCTCCCCAGCCCGAGGCCCAGCACAGAGGACACAGTGAGCAGCGAGCACGCATTTGTTGGGAGGAGGAAGGCGGGAGGGAGGGGGAGGAGGAGCCGTGCTCCTCCCAGTGTCTGGCCCTATGCCCACCCGGTCCCCTGGTCCCCCAGACCCAAGGAGCGGCTTGTCCTTGAAGCCCGTCTCCATCTGTGCAGTCACCAAGGCCTGCTGGCTTGTCCTCAGCACTGGATCCCGTCCACCTCTGCCCCATGCCCACAGCCTTGGGTTGGAGCTGAGCCTTCTCTACAGGTGTGGGTTGCAACCCCTCCTGGCTTTCAGGGTTCTGCCCCGCTCTCAATCCCTTCTCCAGGGGCAGTGGCCCCTGTGATGACTAGTCTGATCCCAGAGGAGCGAGTCCCAGCAGGGTCCGTTGGGAGCCCCCACCTCCTCCTTGACCCTCCGGGGCCTGCAGATGCCCCCTCCCACCCCAATCCAGTGGCTGAGGCTTCTATCTGGGGTCCGGTCCATATACTGCGAGAGACATGGCTGTTCTCAGAGCGATGCCGAGAGGCTCTAGACCAGTCTGTGGCCGAAAGGCCTCTGCAAGCAGGACTGGGGTTTGCCTCTGAGGGTTGCTTTTTGGCCCAAGGTGCTGATGTTGGTTTTATTCACAGCTGGCTGTTTGTCCTACTTTGGACCAAGAATCCAGGTTTGCAGTTATTTATAATAACTAAAAATTACTTCTGGATCCAACTTTGGTTGCTTTGTGTTTTCTATGAAGGTTTTACGACTTGAAACACAGACTCTGTGTTCTGCCTGGACTCAACACACAGTTTCCATGGCTGCTGGGAACCTACTGTGTGTCAGGCCCCGTGCTGGGCTCCAGTATCACGGCTCCCACCAAGGGCTCAGGAGACGGGCAGAGGCCCCGGCCCACCTGAGGAACTGAACCTGACCTCCAACATGGACAGCGGCCCCCTGGTCCCGAGGGCCAAGGCCCCAGCGCTCCCTGGCTCCTTTCACAGGCAGGCTTAGGCAGAAAAGCCTCCTGGCTATCAAACGGCTCTTGCAAAATTGCATTTGATGAGTTAAGTGTAAATAAATGAGAACCATATGGATTAGATTTTGGGTAAAATACACATGGGTCTTAAGAGCTTGGAGGCTTGGGGCCTGCCAATTTCAAAATTCTCCGAGCCATCAGAGGTGCTGGCACAGGCAGGCAGGAGGTGTGACCGGAGCCTCCCAGGACCCTGCTGGTTCCTGGGCTGGGCAACAGCTTGGGCCATCCCTGGGGCTCCGACTCCCCAGCAGGCTAGCTGTGTGCTGCAGATATGGGGCCATGTTCTGTGCCCCTGCCTGATGGAGCCCCTCAGGCTGGGCTGAGTCCAAGCTCAGGGTTGGGAGATGAGGCACATGTGTTGTGAAGTCATGTCCAGATGGGGACACACTGTGCAGGTCAGCAAGCTCCACGCTCATGTCCAGGCGGGGGCCTCTGGGCCCGGGCAGACCCGAGGAGCCAGCCCAGAAGACGCTGGAGCTCTGTGGAAGCCTCCTGGCCTTCAGGGTCTGGTACCTGTGCCACCCGTCATCTGAGCCCCACCTTCCAGTTCAGGCCTCTGTCCTACAGTCCCCCACCGATGGCTGACCAGAGCTGCCTGAACATCTCTAAGGACGGGGAGTTTGCTCCTGGCTCAGGCTTCTGACTGTTCTTCCTTACAGCGATCCACAGGGGTCCCTGTGACCACCACCCGTGGTTCTGGTCCTTGCCCCATGAGTCACACCAGATGGGGACGAGATTTAGGGAGAAACTTGAGATGACCTTGGGCAGGCCTCTGAGCCCTTTTGGGCCATAGCACACCTGGCTCGTGAGGTTGTTAGGAGAGGCAAAGCACGGAAGGCCACAACAGATGTGCACAGTTGCTGAAGAGTGCTACCACCAGAGGCTTGGGAGGCCACGGACATGAGTGTGTTCTGGGACAGCAATGTCCTTCCACCTTGGAAAAATGACAACAAGCCACATCGGGAGGGAACGTTCAAGACCCGCTTTAGCCCCCCGGTCTCCAAGTGCAGCAGCTTCAGCTCCTTCACCTGTTTCCTCCCTGACGGAGGCTCGGGCTACTCGCTGCCTGGGCCCTGGGTTGGGGACTGTCAGGTGGTGCGAGCTGGCTGAGGTCTGGACTCAGTGCCAGGAGTGGGGTCTGCTCGAGTTGTGGGACAGGCCCTAGCCTCTCATGCTCTGCATATGCCACCTCTTTAGTTTTTCTCCACTCACTTTTTTTAAATTGAGAAATAATTCATATAACATAAAAGACAGCATTTTCAAATGCACACGAGTGGTTTTCAGTATATTCACTTTTGTGCACCCATCACTACTAATTCCAGAACATTCCCATCCCTCCAAAAGAAACCCATACCATTAGCAGTTAGTCCCAACCACAGACCTGCATCTGTCTCGTGCATTTGCCTATTCTGGACATTTATATAAATGGGGTCACACAGTATCTTCCTTTGGTGACTGGCTCACTCCTCCACAGAGCTGAGTAATATTCCATGGACTGGACAGAGTACATTGTGTTTTGTTTCCACTTATGGCTATTTATGAAGAATGCTGCTAGGAGCACTTGTAGACAAGCTTCTGTGTGATCCTGTGTTTTGTATTCTCCTGGGTATATACCTAGCAGTGGGATTGCTGGGTCATATGGTAAACCCATATTTAACTTTTTGAGAAACTGCCAAACTATCTTCCACAGCGGCTGTCCCATTTTCTATTCCCACAAGCAATTCATGAGTGCTCCAATTTCTCCACATCCTCACAACACTTATTTTCTATTTGATTATATCCATTTTAGTGGGTGTGAAGTGGCATTTCAGTGTGATTTTGATTCACATTTCTCTAATGCCTAACGATGTTGAGCTTCTTTTCATGTGTGCTTATTGGCCATTTGTATATCTTCTTTGAAGAAATGTCTATTCAGATCCTTTGCCTATTTTTAAATTGGATTATATCTTTTCATTATTAAATTATAGGTGCTCTTTATATATTCTGGATACTAGATCCTTATTAGATATGATTTGCAAATACTTTCTCCTTCTAAGGTGGCCTCGGGCATTTAGAACTACACACCGAGCACAATGCAGATGTGGGTTAGGTGAGTGATGCACCCTCTGGGGTGATTTCACCCGCCCTGGATTTGCCACCCACCCATTCACCAATGCTGCCTGAACCCCACCTCTGGGCCTGCCTGCTCCACTGCTCTCCTAACTTGCCTGGCTGACTCGGCGCATCCACTTGGAAGTCCAACAGGCAGGACAAACCTAGCGAGGCCCAACTGCACTCCCAGGTCCACTTCCCACAAACACAAAGCAGAACAATACGAACCACAGCCCCACCTTCAGGCTGCCCCATCGCAACAAAGGGAGCACAGCCCCAGGCACTTCAGCCAAAACATGTGGCAGTCAGTCCTGAAGCCTTTTTCTCTGAACCCACGTCTAATCTGTTAGTGGGTCCAGACCTGTCAGCTGCAAAACAAAGCCTGAGCATGACCCCATCTCCCCCACCTGCACCCCAGGATTGCTGGCTCCAAACACCGTCATCTCTGGCCTGGTCACAGCAATAGCTTCCATTCTCCACTCAGCGACCTCTGAAACTGCCAACCAGCCAGGCCATCCCCCTGCTTGAAAGCCTCCCACACTGCCCTGCTCACCAAGAAAAAAAAGCAAGCTCCCTTCCCCGGCTGATGAGGCCTCTGTGACCTGCCCTTGCCCGCCGCCCTGCCCACGCCCCTCACCAGCCCCCTCCTTGCTCGTCCAACCCCGAGCACACTGGTGTCCTCGCTGTCCCTGACCATGGCTACCTTGTTCCCATCTCAGGACTCTGTGTTGTTCCTCTGCCTGGAACATTCTGTCCAAAGCTTCCCATGGCTGGTGGCTTTTCCTTGGCTCATATGCCACTCCTTAGAGAAGCACTCCCTACCCGCCAACCTGGAGCAGCCCCAAATCACTCCATCATGTCACCCCATCCTAGTTCCTCCAAAGAAGTTGCATCTACCTGGTATTTTCTTTTTCTGTGTTTCTGTCTCTCCCCAGAGAATCTAAGGTCCTGGGAACCAGGGCCATGTTTTGTCTTGAGCACATCTGTGCCCCAGGGCTCTGAATAGTGCATGGGGCACACTGTGTGTCTGCAGGCTGCGAGTGAACAACAAAACGAGAAGCACTGGAACATGGCTGGGGAAGGGCACTTCTGGCTTGGGCATCTGGCAGCCCTGGCTGAGGCCTGGCTGTTAGGGCTGAGCTGCGTGGCCAGCAGTGCCGTCTCCATCCTGGAGGGCTGCCTGGGGAGCCCTGGGGTTCTAGGAGGCAGTCAGGGAAGGCAGCCCCAGCTGAGTGATGGGGTGGGTGAAGGCCGAGAGGGCAGAGGCCGTCAGCACCTCCGGGGGAGCGAGGGAAGGTTGGTCAAGAGGAGAGCTGGGCTCACCTGACAGCCTTCTCCCTGCTGAGGGGGAGCACCCCGCTATGGAGGCAAGCACGGCCCTGCTGGGGTGCTCTTGTGGGGAGAATGCAAAGATCGGGAGACAGGAGGGCTGGAGCTTCGGTGCCACGTCATCCAATGAACGAATGAGCTCACACGGCGGGTCTCAGTGGGTGCAGCTCACTCCTTCTGAGTGTCTTCACTGGCACAAGGACCCAAGTCTTACACTAAAAACAAGACGCTCTAACCCGGAAGCAGGGTGGAGAGGAGAGGGGTTTGGGAAGACAGTGGGATCCCCTCTCGAGTTACAAATCGTTGACCTTTGTCTTTACCTCCTAAGGCAAGACCTGCTCCTTGCCATTCACCTCCAAAGCAAGGCAGGAGCGGGGCTGCAGCAGGGTGAAGGGGAGCCCTGTCCCTCAAGTCCCTGCTCTGTGCCAGGCACCCTCTGACATGGTCTCATTTAACCGTGCCACAGCCCAGGACAGCAGCAGATGTATAACCAGGAGCTCAGAGAGGTTGAGTGGCCTGCCCAAGGCCCCGCGATGAGTGACAGAGCCAGGAAGGAAACTGGGGCCCTTTCATCCCCCCCCGCCCTCACGTCTGACAGCCCAGCTGTGAACGTGATCCGGGCCCCGCATCTGTGGGAGGCACTAGAGCTTTCTAAAATTTCTTTTGATGGGGATGAGAATGGAGGGCTGGAAAGAGGGAAGGGAGAAAAACCAAACAAATCACGAACCAAAAGAAGAAAGAAGCTTGAAGAAGCGAAGAGGAAACGCTCTGACGGGATTCTGAGGGAAAAGCCTCGAAACAAACCAGGCACAGCTGGACGTGATTACTGCCGAGGGCTAGGACCCTGGGGTCAGGCCCACGTGAAAACGCCCCTCCAACCACAGAGGGCCCAAGGCCCCGCAGGCGCCTCTGGCTGTCCACTTTGCCCGACTCCGGCCAATTAACTTGACTTACTCGCAGCATAAATTTCCCAGCCTTGGCACTGCGTGGGATTCTGAACTCTCATGCTTTAATTCTTCCCAATTAAACTCAGCATTTTCTTTCTCTTTCCAAAGGTGCTGAGTATAAACTCCAGGTCTTCGGCTTGGCAGGCTGCTGCGGGAGCTGGGTGGGTGCTCCTTGTCGTCCTCCTTCCCTCCACCGCCCAGTCCCCACCCGAGAGCTCTGTGTGACCTGAGCCCTCAGCATGTGGCACCCAGCCACCCTGGGCTGCAGCCACATGGCTTCCTGCCCGTTTGCCAGGGTGGCCCCTGACCGGGCCTGCTGCGTGCTGGCTGCTTCCTTCCTGCACTCAGCAGTACCTTGTTGTCAGCCTCGGGGTAGAGCAGGTGGCCACGGGCAGGACTGAAAAACACTGTCCAGACAACAGAGGGCTGTAAGAGGTCAGGGGTGGAAGGCTGAGGAAGGGCATCAGGGAATTTCAGGAGAAAGGGGACACTGGAGCTTGGCTGAAGCACAGAAGAGAATGCCTCTGCCTCCCCACAGCCAGCTCCATCCTTTCCAGTCCAAGTATGTGACCACTTCTTTCCTGTGGCAATCCTCTCCTCAAGAACCTACCATGGCTCCCTAGCACCCGCCCAATAGAATTTATTTAAAATTTTGAACTCACAAGGAATTGTGAAAAATAGAGGAAAAAGTCCCCCAAATCCTAAAATCTAGGTACAACCACAATTATGAGCATCTGTTTTCTGTCTTGTTTCATGTGCTTATTTTCTCATAAATTGCAATGAGTCATCCTATATGTGAGCTTTATTTTTGCCACGCTGCAGCTCAGTCCCGATCATCCTTCTCACTTTTTGCGTGTCCAGCCAGCAGCTAACCTCCTCTGCTCTCCCCTCACTGCAGCTGTTTCTGCTCCAGCCCCGTGATGGACGCCCGTGGGCAGCTACCGCCTCTTCACTGTAGAGATTATTTCCTCCAGGTCAGTGCCCAGCACTGGGATCCCTGACGCAAACACCAGGAGCCTTTTACTCCCATTACTCCCCAGCTCATCTGCACAAGTTCACAGCCCTAGAGTATGTGTTGCCTCAACTGAAATCATCTTTCCTGTAGCGACTTCCTCCCGCAGAGGCCTCTGCAATCAGCCATGGGTGCTTGTTCATCCACTCCACAAGGGCACAAGGCCCTGTGCTAGGGGCAGGGTGTAAGCTGTGACCAAGAGGCCCCGCCTGCCCTCAGGGAGCTGCCCTTCGAGGGGGCAGGGAGCGCGGGATTCGGCATGCCAGCACCCATCAGCTACTGATGTGGGTCAGCTCTTAAGGAAGAGAAAAGTGACCCGAGAGAGGCAACGCGAGGGCTTGCAGAGAGGAAGCAGGTGTGGGGAAGGCAGGTTTGGTGGTGAGATGGCGCAGTCGGCCACATGCGTGCACGCATTCATACGTGTGCACGTGTCTGTCCATCTGTGTGTGTGCACGTGTGCATGTGGTAAGCCTGGGGCAGCAGGTAGTGCCTTGGCAGCTGTGGGCAGGCAGGGCTGGTGGCCAGACTTGAGCGGTGGCATGTCCAACGTGCAAGTCAAGGGGTGACACCCTGATGTGCTCCCACTTGCAGGGGTACAGGGCCAGGCCCCTGACACTGGGTGCGTTTAGCCCACTCGGCACTCCCGACCGAGACGGCCTTCCTGCACACATAGCTTCTTCTGGGCATTTCTGTTGTCCGAACCAGACGGACACAGCAGCGACAACTGCTCTCACCAGTCCCACACCCTGGGCTTTCATCAATCCCCACATCTTGGCTCTGGGATTAAGAATCAACAGGAAAAATGTTCCTCATGGAACACCGGGTGGGGGGGAAGGCAGCCTACAAACATCAGTGCAGTGGTTATAACCATATAAAGTCTACAGACAAGGCAATATTGGGCAAGAACATCAAATTGTGAAAACTGTTGATTTGTTGGGGTGGTAAGATAATGGAAGAATTTTTTTCTGCCTTTTCTATTGATTTCCCTGAGTGTTTCTGTATAATTATTATATGTGTAGAAGATGGATAAGTAAACAGCCACTTTCACCTCTCTGGGAGGAGCACTGTAATCCTCTTGGTACCAGCACCAAGGTGGGGAGGCTGATGGGAGCACAGACTGGGGGGCGCGTCCTTCTGCCTGGCAGGGCTGGTGCATGGGTGCGTGCATGCACACACAGCCAGAAGAACCGGAACAGTCAGGACCGGCAACGGGGAAGGTCATCTGGGCAGGAGGGCCATGTGAGCAAAGGCACAGAGGGCACGGGGGGCCTGGACAGGCAGAGTTCTCAGTGTGCTGGAGTGTGAGGAGGAGCGAGAGCTGGGGTGGCTGGCAGGGACCACCAGGGGGCCAGCTGCCAGGCTGAGGAAGCCAGACCCACTGACAGCAACGGGGGCTCCGGGGAGATCCCACTCAGGGGGACCTTGCCAATAGCGAGTCCCAGATGATCCCGTGGCAGACAGCAGATGAACTGGGGGGGCAGTCTGCTTAGGTGACCCCTGGGAGGTTATTCAAGACCCCAGACCAAGCACCCATGTGGCTGCTGCTGCCCACTTCCCACAAACACCATGTGCCAGCCAGGTGCCAGGCGCCACTGCCAGCCACTCTATTTCCAGCTGCATGCGGCTGGGACACAGTAGGTGACAGGGAGGGGCGCTGGACAGGCCGATGCACAGGGCTGGCCGATGGCCACCCTGAACAGCCAAGGCCTGTCCTGCTGGTGCTGTGGCATCTGCCCAGATGCAGCCAGGCCCAGCAAACGTCCAGGGTGACCCCAAACGCCACCCAGGGCCCAGGCGGCTCCAAAACAAGCAAAGCTGCTGGCAAAGGGAGCGCTGGACTGGAGACTCTGGGACACCCTTATTTGTCGATAATGCCCCTTTTAGGAGTGCGGTGCAGTGACTGGTTTGGTGGCCTATGTTTTGGTGGTAGGGTATTTTTAAAGGGCCTTCACAAGACACTTAGTTTTTGTTTATTTCTCAGAATTCTGATCAAGCCCTTGGCAAATGGATCGCAAACAAGACCAAATGAAGGACAGCGTCTGCTTGCCGGGCCTGCCCTCCTCGGTCGGGTGTTTTCCTTTGCTGTTTATGGACTTGGCACACTCTGCCTGCAACAGAGCAGGGCTTCTCCCTTGAACCACCAATCAAAACCCAGCTGGGGACTGGGGGAGGCCGCAGATGCTTCTGTCTGCCAGGTGTCACTTCTCACCTATGCCACCTCACCTTGGTCCCCAACCACACTCCCAGGGCATCGCCGTGCCCCCTCCCAGGTGAGAAAGGTGAGAAGCAGGGAGGAAGGGAGCCAGAAGGCAAGGCCCAACGAGCGTGATCCCCGAGCCCACACTCTCCCCTTGTGGGGAACAGAGAGCTGGAGTCTCACATGGAGACGTGGATTTGGGGGGTTGTGAGGGACTGGCTAGCTGCTGGAAGCTGGAGTGACACAGGCGGTGAGGAGACCTTCCAAGCCCATCCAAGCACATCCACCCAGTTTCGAGAGCTTCTCCCCTGGCCCAGGTGGAGGACATGGGGTGCTCATTCACCTCATCAAGTCGTGCCCCTCCTGAGAGTGAGAATCAAGCCTCTGGCACCACCCCGGCCTCCTGCCCAGCCCTCCTCCACACAAAGGAGCCTGCTCCGGGCCTGGCCCCCGAGGCCCCAGGGACGGAGGGAAATCAGTCCTGAGCACAGCCCTCTAGGAAGTCCCCAGGGAGTAGGGGACATCCACCTGAAACACAGTGACAGTTCTGGGGGCTTGGTGCTAAGTCAGAGGGAAGGGCTGGGGCTGAGGCACCCAGGGGACAGGTGAGTAAACCCGACGGCCCAGGGCAGGCTCTCTCAAAGGCTGATGCCTGAGTCCCGAGGGACAAGGAGGTGTCAACCAGACATGGAACTGCATATGAAGATGGGGAAGGGCGATTCAGGCAGAAGGACAGTCCAGAGTAAGGAAATGAAAATTGTTCACCTTGCTAGAGTGGGAGATGACAGTTCTGAGAAATGAGAGAGGGAGACAGAGACCCGTCTTGCAGGGACCAGGAGGACAGAAAAGAGCTTGGCCACTGTTCCCCAGCCCAGATCCTATGAGGGCCATGCCAGCCTGTCACCAAAGACCGTGACATGCCAGCAGGGCAGGGTGGGTGCAGGCTGCAGCAGAGGGACAGGCCCTGTGGATGAGTGGGCCTCTGGGTGCTGCCCATCTCCTGCCCACTTCAACCAGAGCAGTCCACCATGGCAATCCCACAAAATCTGAAAACCACGAATTGAATCTCATCCCTTTACTTCACAATGACAGAGACACTGAGGCACAGAGGGGCAGGGAGTTACCCAAGGCCTCCCAGAGAGTCAGGGGCCCAAAGAGCCCGATTCATAGGCCACATCAGCACCCGCCCCAACCCCATGGCTGAAAGCACCCCACTCCCCACCTGACCCTGAGCTGACTGTGGACATGGGGCTGTGGAGGAGGGGACCCTCCAGTCCCAAACAAACTTGCGCCTCAGTCAGTCCACTGCCCTGCACCCTGCTCCAGATCTCTCCATTTTTGTAATGATTTGGGAAAAGAAAGAAGCCTGTTTATAAAGATGCACAAGAGCATTCAGTGTGTTTCTTTCTCTCAGGCCAAAAAATTTCCATCAGATTAAAGGTTTTAAAAAACGGAAAGGAGCAGCAGGCAAGGGTCCGACTCATAATTCCACAGCGAATCCTGCACCTTGGCTGCTGGGGTCACCTGACTTCCGGCCAAGAATGGGGAAAGGGTGGTGGTGGAGGCCCAAATATGGAGGACAGGAAGAAACCTCTTGCGTTTACCTTACAAACTATTGGTGTTTATGGAGCATACGCCTGTCTGAAGCTGTTTAGTTTTACATTAAAATGTTCAGCATTTTTTTTCCCAGCAAGGAACACATTTGGGCCACTGAAGTATAAAGGCAAATAAACAGAGGCAGCTCGAGCCCTCCTCAGGGCTTCGAGGAGCAGCACATTGTCTCCAGCTGTCCTCCAGGATGCGGGAGCGGGCGGCTTCAAAGGGGCCCAGGAGGCGCGGGCCCTTTCATCATGCCAGCGGCCAGGCAGCCCAGCGCAGGGAGAGCGGCCACTGCTGCGCTGACGTCGGCTTCCTCCCACTGCGCAGCTGGGCCCTGCTGGGAGCCTCCGACCACCCCCCTCCTCCTCTCCCTCCACCTGGCAGCCTCGAGCCTCACCTGTACTTCCACCTCCACATCTATCCTACTAGATAAAGATCACCCCCATTTTGCAGAGAACAAAACAGAGGATCTGAGAAAGGAGGTGAACATAAAAATCAGTTCATAGCAGAGCTGGGATTAGACGCCCGGGTGCCAGCCGTGGCCCCAGGGTCAACAGGTGAGCACAGAAGCTAATGTGTAAGGACTGGCTTGTTTGGCAGAGTCCTGACGGCACGTAACAGGGACCGTGAAGGAGCGGTGCCAGCCAAAGGGCCTCACGTGCGCAGCCCAGGGCCCCGACTCAGCCCCTGCAGCCTTGCCAGCCTGGAAAATGTATCCGCCTTTTTTTTTTTTTTAAGTGTTCTGTCTTTGTACACTAGCAATAAATGCTAAGTAGCTAATTCACATCCACGGAGTCCTTCCTGCAGGCCAGGCACGTGGTACTTGTGTCACAAAGCTTCCCCTTTGGTCTTTGCACGCTCCCCGGACAAGAAGCACTGCCATTAGCTCCATAGTACAGGGGAGGATACAGATGCTCAGGGAAGCCAAGGGACCTGCTCAAGGTCACACAGTGAGTGAGGATGGGTCCAGGATCCGCAGCCAGGCAGGCTGAGTCCCTGTGCCTCCTGAGGGCAGACAGTGTGTCACCCATCCTTCTACTGCCACCTCCCAGCCCAGGCCCTGACACAGAGCAGGCACTCATGAAATCTTTATGAAATGAACGAAAGCGAATTCTGTGGCTGATTCTAGTCCATTAGCAAATATCCCCGCAGATCTCTGGGTTTAACTGCACCTGGAAGCTGATGACGCTCATATGTGCCCCCGTGTGAGGGCTCCGCAGACTTCTGAGCTTGTGCGTCCAACTGCCGACACGCCACTTCCACCTGGATGGCTGTTGATCATCTCAAACTAAACTCGGCCAAACAGCCTCTTGGGTCCTGTGCCTCGGCCTCCTCCTGCAGTGTGTCCTCCCCACGGTCTTCCCATCCCAGCCTGGCTGCTGAGCCACAGACACTCCAGGCAAAAGCCTGGTGGTTGGCCCTGATTCCTCCTTTCCCCTCACCTCTCACGTCTAGTCTCTCGGCAAGTCCTGCCGGCGCAGCTTTCAAACTATATTCTGAATTCAACCACTCTCCACCGCTCCTCCACTGCCACCCTGGACCAGGCTCCTCCATTGCCACCCGGACCCTGCAGTGGGCTCCTAACTGGTCCCCTCTTATTCCCTGTGACACATTCTCCACTTGGCAGCCAGAAAGCCTGTTTTGTTTTGTTTTTAATTAAAATGTCAATCGGGTCATGTCAATCACCAGGTAAAATGTTCCATGGCTTCCAAGCTAATTTGGAATCAAATCCAAATCCCTTACTAAGGCCTGTAAGGCACCACATGACCTGGCCCTGCCTACCTGCCCCATTTGTCTCCTCCAGGTACAAAGGCCTTCTGGCTGTTTCCCAAATGCACCTGGCTTGTCTCCAGCTCAGGGCCATTGCACTCTCCCCTTCTTTGCCTGGAAGGAAGAGCTTCCCTAGGTTTGTAGATGGTGGCTTCCCCGTCTTCACCATGGCCCCTACCTGTGAGTCTGGGAGTGACCAGTAACTTTGGAACTGCTGTGACCAATAGGGTTTTGTCAAAGTCACTTCCCAGGCTAGACCATGAAAATGCTGTGTGCTTCCATCTTGTTCTCTAGGGAGACCAGCTCTTGCGGACCAGTTTCTATGCTGGCAGGAAGCCTACCAGCCCATGTGGAAAGACCACATGGGAGGTGACAACTGACAGCCAAGACGAGCCGCTGGACATGAGTGAAGGGGTTCCCTGACGATGCCAGCTCCTGGCTGTCAAGTCTGCCCCCAACATCGTGGAACCCAGAGAAGCCATCTCTGCTGTGCCCTTTCTGAATTCTTGACCCAAAGTCCACAAGCAGAATAAAATGGTGGTGTACACCACTAAGTTTGGGGAGCTTTTGTGCAGCAGTGGTGGCTACCTAATCTAATGCTGTCACCCTTCTCCCCGGCATTCTCTATCACATTATTTCGCTGTATTATTTTTTCAGTGGATTTGACCTGACCTGAAATGACTGTTACATGTTTGTCTACAGTCTTCCCTCTACTATGGAAGGTCACCAGCACAGGGACGAGGACCATTTTGCTCACCACTGCATCACCAGCACTTAAAACCATGCCTGGCACATAGCAGGGGTCCTCACGTATCTGTTCGATAAAGAAATGGATTGGTGCCAGCTGAAAGGCTTCGGTATCCCTGCTCACACTGTACTGTCTACCTTCCCCTGCAGTGGAGGCTACTTCCATCGTCCTCACGGGCCTGGGGGCCTGGCAGAGGTGCCCCAGCTGCTCTCCCTTGTCTCTGACAGGACGCAGCCCCGAGGTTTGCCGAGTGAGAGCATTTTCACAAGTTACAAGGCATCAAAAATTCATTTATTTGTTCATTCTACAAACATTTATTTAGCAACTGGGATGTCCCATATACCACACCAGGCTCCCAGGAGGAAGACAGAAAGGTACACAGGGCAAATTCTGCTTTCAGGGGTAAGAGAGAATTACAACACAAAGCTACCAAGGAGGTGAGTACAATGCGGACTGGGCCAGAGAAGACCTTGCAGCAAGGGAGAGAGTGGGGCTGGGGCTGGAATGACAGGGGTACCCCGCACCCCAGGTGTGCCCTGGGGGAGGGGCACAAGGCAGCAGTGTGCGAACAGCAGGGGTGTGTGGCAGGGCTCGGTGGGGTAAGGCAGGCTGGGCCAGAGGGCTCAGGGGGGTAAGGGGAGTACGAGCAGGGGAGTCTGTAAGCCAGTGCCCGAGGAACCAGGGTGCTACTGTGAAAGGGTGGGAGCCACAGGAGCAGGCTCTGGGCAGCTAGGTGGAGTGAGGCAAGGTCCAAAGGGAAACGCCAAGGCCACACGAGGCACCTACACGAGTTGCTAAGGGAGGGGAGCAGGCTTTGGGGAGGAGGCAGCCTTGAAATAAACTCTCTGGAGTAAGTGGCGTCCTCTTGGCCCCTGGCACACACCCCCTAGCCTGGCTGGCAGATGCTGGGAATTCTGGGTGCCTTCAGCCACTCCCCACTTATGCGTCGGGTCAAGGGTACATATCTAACACCCCACAACTGGGAGACCCTCTCTGACCCCAGCCAGCCTTCTGGATCTGTCACTGTTCCAGGGGCAGGGGAACAGGGGGTGGATGGTAGGGCCCCGGCTCTCCAACATCACAGGCTTAGAACCGGCAAAAGCACAGACTGGGCTCCGGTTCCAGCTCTACCACCTACTGGCCCTGGGACTTCTCATCAGTCACCTTCACCCGAGCCTCAGTTTCCTCTTTTGTATGAAGGGGATGCTAATGGCGTATGCCTGCAGATGTTGTGAGAATGTGAGTGCAACGTCCTGGGCAATCAGGTCCAACTGGAATCCATGCGTCTCACCCAAGGGTTACTGACCACCCAGCATGAGGCCAGGCATACAGAAGGTGCTCGATAAATGCTAAAAGAAGTGGAGTGATCTGGTTAATAAAGCAACTCTTCTTCTGAATCCGGCTACAAATAACTTTTCTTCATCAGGGGAAAAGTGCTGAGAAGCAAGTTCATGATTCAAACTGTGAGCAATTTGAGAGACTCAGTTTTCAGTAAGTCAAGGTAAAGATTGGGGTCAAAGCCAACATCTGGATAAGTGAACTAATGGCTTTAGAGAAAAAGGAGACTGGCTTTGTAGAGATGGGAAAAAATACCCACTGCTGGTTTTAATTTAAGATGAAAAAAAAAAGCCTTATTCTATTAGTCTAAATATTGGTCTTACGTCCAATTGTGTGGAGTTTGGAATAATATTTTTCAAACAGAACTACTGCTATTTCAAGTAATTACAATGCTAAAAGCAGTCATTGGGGGTGAGCAAGGATCTCATCAGGGTTTCAATTCTCCATGGTGTCATTTTCTGTTATATTTGAGAAATTCCTCAATAAAGATGTCAAATAGAGAGCGGGTTTCACTCCCTGGGGGATGGGCTTGGCCACCTGCCAGAACACGGCGGGACCAGCCTTCACCACAAGGAAACAACCTCGTTGACTCAAAAGAAAAGGAAAGGCTTGACTGGGAGAGCGCAGACAAGAACTGAATCCTCAAACCAGCCCCATTTCTCCCACTTAACTCAGAACACCTTCAAACTGGGCTGCTTATCTGGCTGGCGGTGCCCTTACTCCAGCCATCCTCCCTGAGGTCCGGGGAGGACTGTGACAGCCGGTCAAACTCTCAGCCCAGACTCCTGGAGACAAAACAACAGGACAGATGCAAACAGGCTGAACCCAGCCGATGGGTGATGGGGGTGAGGCTCAACAAGGGCCATAAAGCAAGAGAACAGAGAAGCTTCCACACTTCTGTCGTCCCCTGGCAGCCACAGACACACTGGGGCAGGCCCTGTGTGGGAGGGTGTGTTGGGAGGCACACACATGGCTCATACAGAGGCCAAACAGGTAATCCGCAGGCCCAAAGCTGACCGGCCATGAGCAATAGGGAGTGGTGGGGACTGTGGCAAGGGGATGAGCACACACCACCTCTGAAGCTGCAGCACAGCTCCTGCCAGTTGCTGCCAGAATCACACCCACACTCCAGAAGACTCAGCTCTGCCCCTCCTGTGACTGAACTCACAACTAAGGGGCACGTGTACCTGGAACACACACCCAACCCTCTAGACCCTAAAATTCCCTGCCAAATGCCTGCAGGCCTTTTTCCAAGGCTTGGGCAGTCCCATTCCTCAGGGCTGTCCTTGGAACGACAGATGACACTTAGTCCAAGCAGTAGCCAAAGGGTGCCACTTGCGGGGACATATGGCCAGAGTGTGAGCTTTCAGGTGTCCAGAGGTGTGCGAGTGGGGCTCCCTGTGGTGCAGGGTGGAGTCATGGGTGGGAAGAGGGGGATGGAGGCAGGCACTAACCACCGTACCACTTTCTGGCCCAAAATGCCAAGGAGTCCTAGAATCCTAAGTTCAAGCCTGGCCTTCCAGGCCACGGGGAAGGAATTTTTGTTTGATGTACAAAAATAGAACACCATCTAGCTAGGGAGCTTCATTAAAGACTTTTAAATATTTAGACATAGGATGTGGGCTTCTGTTTGCACTCTTGTCCCAAGTCCCACAAATGTCAGAGGCCAGATGATCACGGCCAAGCAGAATGATGCTGCAAATACCAATTTTTATGTGGGACATCACCTGGCTTGTCAAGGTGACAAACAATTCAGTAAGAATACTAAAATAAACCACACTGGGAGGATAAAGCAAATGCACGTGGGGGCCAGATGAGAACCACAGCCAGCAGGCGTGTGGCCTCTGCACTACATGGCGACAACATCCAGTGCCTTCCAGAATGTCACATCTGGACACAAGGCTTTCCACCGACTTCTGTATGTAACCACATCAACCCACAGAGACAGGGATCACTGACCCATTTCGTGGTGAGGGAAACTGAGGCTTGGAGGGCTTTAATGACTGGCCCCAAATCCTACAACTCAGGAGTGGCAGCACCAGAATGTGAAGTTGTTAAGTTCCAATCCCAGAAGACTCGAAACTGACTTGTTTCAGCCAACATTTGTCCAGCTTCTGTGGTCCCAACACTGGACCGGGTGCTGTAATTTTCACAGCATCCTACAGATGGAGGAGCCGAGGCTCTGAGACTCACCCCCTGAAATCATGCCGTCAGGCTGGGTTGGAGCCCAGCAGAACTAAAGTCTGACATCTCTAGTGTTGGAGTTTTGTCTTGAGAAGAAAAAAGCCCTGAGGGAGGGTCTGCCCTCAGCAGAAAGGAGAGGAACAACAGACAGACTTTTCTTGGTTGCCATATGTGCAACTTAGAGCTTATGAAGTTGCAATCTGTCCAGGGAGGTGGTTGGGAAGGCTTACCCAGTTCTTTTAAATTAACCAGTGCAAAAAGAATTTGTTATGAAAATGATGTTGTTGCACCAAAGGCCTGTGCCGACTCCACTCTTAGTCTGGAGGCTGGTGGGGCTGGATGCTGGAGGCACCGGGTGTACCTGCCACAGCCAAGAACAAGGGTCTTTATAAACAGGTGGTTCTGCACAGGCTAAGAGTGCTGTGGTTAGAAGGGGAGCACGTGTGCCAGACACACCACAGGGAGTACAGAAGCAGGCTCTAGCCCCACCAGGACTCGGAGGCATTAAACCACCACCCTCAAAATACCTCATCCAGGAGTTGGGGATGAGAATGCCGCCTATTACATTTTGAGTGCTCCCGAGATGCTTTACATACACGATCTCATTTAATCCTTCCAAGAACCCTACAAGAGAGGGATTATGAATCCCATTTTACAGTTGAGCAAACTGGGGTACAGAGAGGTGAAATGATTGGCCAAAGACCACATTGATAATCCCCCGAGCCAGGATATAAGCCCAGAACTGGCAGCTCCCAAGGTCTGTCCTCTTTGACCACTGGGTGACACACTACTTGCTTTTAACTGGTTGTCCCACAGGGATTGTTGGCTCATCACATCATTCTCTTCCTTTGCTGACTGATCAGTTACTGAAATGTACTCTTTATCATTTGGCAAAAGAGAAAAACAACTGGGAAAGCTAAGCACTTGTGTTTTTGTGAGGATTGAATGAGGTGACACTCGTAAGATATTTGGCCTGTGTCTGGTCCGATAAAATGCTGTGCAATTTCTGTTCTTTACAATGTCATCGACAGCTCTGCTCACCTCCACACCTCCACCTCCCGCCACCCCCCCTGCACGCCGGGCTGGCCTGGAGGAGCTGCCCCGGCAATGTGCACATACTGTGCCCCACCACCCCCAGGAATGACCTTTTCAGGTTCTCCACCCAGGAAACTTCTCCCCAGCCTCTGGAGACCCTGCTCAGTGCCACCTCCTCTTTGAAGCCCTCCTGGGGAGTCAGCCCACCGCTACCCTCCTCTCACACAGGGGAGGTCCTTCCTGGACTCCTCCAGCCTCAGTTTCAGCATTTTTATTTTGGGTGCAAGAAACGTTCACAGATCTGTTTCCCATAACAAGCTCATCTGAGATCTGATATGCATTAAACAAAAACACATGGGGAAATCTAAGGCTAATATGACCACTGAAAGGAAAAGTCCCAGAGTCCCCAGGACCTCAACTTTTTCCTTTACCATGCACCAGCAAGCAGCTGGCACAATGGGACATTTGTTGAGCCCTTTTAGACAGCACTGCACTGAAAGCCATAAAAAAAAAAAATCCAAATGATCCTTTGACCCAGGAGTTCCACTTCTGGGAAACATTCCCAAGGCAACAACTGGGAAAACAGGAAAAAGAAAAGTTTTATGCCCAGAGTCATTTCTGGTTCTAATGGTTTTAAAAAAAATAAAAGAAAGCAAACAATCTCAGTTGTCAGCCACAAAGGGGCAGCCAGGTCACCTGGAGGGATAATAATACCCATTTGCTGGCTAGTTAGCGCCTACTAGCACCAGTCACCTCATCTCCACTGAGTCATTTCAACCTGATAAAGCAGGCGGCATAATTATCCTATTTCCAGAGGAGAAGACGAGGCTCAGAGGTCACCATGACAGTAACAGTTACGAGCTATTGGACCTGCCACCCGCCCCCCAAAGGCTGGGCACGCTCCTCAGCCACTGTCCGGATACTATCTCAGTTACTGCTCATGACAGCCCTGTGAGCAAGCTGCTCTGACCTGTCTTCCTTCACCAACGAGGGACTGAGGCTTGGAGACATTAAGTAACGTAGCCACTGCCACACTCCTGCCAGACCCACACTCTTACCCCATGGGCTCCAGCTGCCTGGCCCCAGGTCTCTTGGCAGCCACTTGTAGAAGAGGGCCTGGAAGATGGGCACATCTGCTTTGAGAGACACTCCTGCCACAGGCTGTGAACCACTGCTGGTCCAGCCACTGACCACACGAAGGGGCAACTATGACAAAGGGGTAACAGGCCATGTAAAAATGCCCGTGGAACATGTGATGTAAAGGGCGAACAACACATGAGACCCTGCTGCCCATCTGATCACCACTACAGATGGGCACAGAGAGAAGACTGAAATGAAACACACCAGCATAACTAAAATGGTGTCAATTTCTCCCTACTCATTGATATTTTTCCAATTCTATACAGCAAGCTTGCATTACTCCTAGAAATTGTATACAACTGGTTTAAAATAAACATTTGAATCAAGGACATCATCTGGAGTTACAGAAGAGTCCTCAAGAAGCCAAAGAAGGGCCAGCCTTCCTATCGCCCCAACTCCATGAGCTGGAGCTGGGAAACAGGCCGGGTGTGCCTGGGGGTCCGCACGGCTGCGTCACTCACCCAGGCAGTTGTGTCCATCGTGAGCCAGCATGAAGCCATCAAAGCAGGTGCACCTGTAGTTTCCTGGGATGTTGATGCACTCATGGACACAGCCCCCATTGTAGTAGTCATTCTCACATTCGTCAATGTCTGCAAAACGAGGATGCAACAGGTGTCAGAGGATGAGTCCTGGGGTTCCCCGTAACCCCCACCCCCACCCCCAACAAAGCCATCAGGACATGAGTGGTTAGGAGATGACCTCACAAATATTTACTAAAGTCCTTGCTGGGTCTGGGGACCCAAGGATTACAAAGATGAAGATCCTGGTACCCCCAAAGGTAGAAACTTTTGGCCACCGCCTTACAGAGCAGGGCCATAGGCCATGCGCCAGTGGGCTGTGCCCTCCATACGTGATTTCATCCAGCTTCGACCACCGTGAAGCCGGCAAAATACATATGCAGACTGGCCTCCCTCTCAAACTTAATACTAATAGGCATGTTGGAATCCTATCTGCAATCCCCGAGGACTGGATATCCTGACTATCTAAAATCTTCCCAGAGATGGAGGGCTCATTACTTGTAAAGCAGGGGCTCATCACCTAAAATTAACTGTGCACACAGGCAGAAAAGGCAACCACCAAAAAATGTAACCCCTGGAATGAAAGAAAAGTCTATACACTTCTCCATGTAATTTCTCTCCACATCAGCATCTGAAGCCTGACTTCCTACTGCTCCAGTTTCCCTGTTCTAACAAAGGCTTCTCTCTCATAAACAATGACCAATAGCTTTTGTAAAGGTCACCCTTTTTGCAGTTTTAACTCTTTTTCAACATTTCCCATCAGGAACCAAATAGCTATCAGTTCTGGAGCTCCAGAGAGATGTGAGAAGCTTTGGAGAATAACAGAAACGCCCTCAATTAACATTCAAGGAAGGCTTGTTTGCCCCGTCCTGCTTGCAACATTGCTTCATTCCCTCACTAACTCAGTCAAGTAGCTGCTCTCATCCTTATCTCAATTTTATAAAAGAACAAAAGAAAATAGGCACAGGGAGGCTAAAAGCTTGCCAAAGGTTACCCACCTGGGTACTAGTGGGAACAGACCAGGCGCAGCCTGGCCCTCTGGGAGCGCGGCAGGGTGGCCAAAGCTCATGCCGGGTCTTCAGTCTCCCCACTGAAATTCCCAATTCACACCTCCTCTTCACTCCCCCATCTCAACCAACACACGCCTTGACCTCTAGCGCCCCGAGGAACAAGCCGGGGTAAGAGGTCCACTGCTAACTGAAAGTGCCCCAGGCATATAGCGAAAAGGAAGTGCTTAGCGAGGGGTGAATGCGTAGGACGAAGCAGACCCAACCACACTAGCAGGTAAAAGAGGGAGTTTGAGGCCAGGATCTAGCTGTAAAAGCTGGGATGGAGGCAGCCTGGTGAAGAGAAGAGACTGGGGGTCAAGCCTGGCTGTGCTTGCAAATGCCTGAGACCCGGTGCAGGCAAGCAGTGAGCTCTGTGCTCGCTCCACGCTGGTCCAGAGGACAGAGCTGCACCCAGGGGACACACAATGTTCACCAGGAAGAATGCCCGTCGCGGGGGAGTGACCTCCCTGGACCAAGACATTTCCCTGCCAGAAACACTGCCGGGCAGAGGGGAAAACTGTAATGATAGCAGCAGTACCAAAGGCGCCAGAGTACAGGGTCTAGGCTTTGCAAGCCATCCAAAGGCACGCAGCAGGCAGGCGGCTTCACCCTATCGTGCCTGCACTGGCTTTCTGCTTCAGCCATTCTCCAGGTCCGGGAAGCAGATCCAATTCTGCAACTCATTTGAATGGTTTTTAAGTATGATATTTAATGCACGTAGAAAATTTAAATAACATTAAAGGAGAATAGAAGATTTTTATGTTTATTGAAAGGGCACATGGGTTTTATAAACATGACATGATGCTTCCCAATCTCTGTTTGCAGCCCTGACCGCTCCCCAGAGCCCCAAACACATCAGTCCACTGTCTCACCCCCGGATCTCCTGGACACTACAAAGGCAACCCAAGCCAATGTCAGCTCACCATGTTTCCCCAACCTGCACCTCCCTGGGGTTCCCCATTTCAGTGAGTGGTGTTATCCTTCCCCTCACATCTAATCAGCCACCACAGCAGGCTTTTTCTATACCTTTAACAT
>PVKY010000996.1:0-36637 GCA_004027775.1 Bradypus variegatus | reverse complement strand
GACACACGCGTTCACTCACGACACACACGCACGCACTCACCACATGCGTGCACATTCAGCACACACACACGCTTGACACACGCACACACTCACGACACACACACCTGCACACATGCCGTACAGCATCACCACACAACACAGACACACAATCACACCAGCACTCACCTCACACACACACACTCGCATCTGTATGCCTCACACACTCACTGACACACACATTCCCTTGCAGCCACACACCCCTATTTACACACACACACACTCTCCCAATAGAGACCCCCTCACCTGAGCCTTTGCCCTGGACCCCCCATCCTGCTGCACCCCATTACAGTCTGCGGGGCAGGCACCTCCTCCCAGGGCCCCCAGGCTGTGGCGCAGCTGGGCTGCGCTGGGCGCCCCCACCTCCGTCCCCACCCCTCCCCTCCCCCCATGCACCCCCTCCCGCATGACAAGACCCCAGGAATGGGTTTTAAAAAACAAATGGGAGCAAGAGAAGAAAAACAGAGGCCCCACTCACCCATGCACCCCAAAGTGCCCTCCCTCCTCCCAAAGCCTTCAGACCCCTCAAGTCTGTGTCATCCCCTGCAAAAAGTGGAAGGGCCTGAACCCGAGGGGGGTGGTGGCTCAGCCCCCCCTCCCACCTCAGAAGAGGAGGGGCCCGTCCCCCACAGCAGCCAGACTGGCGCCAGCATATTGCTTCACGCCTCTCATATTTAATAGGAGTTGTCTTTTAAGAGACCCCAGGGACAGCTTTCCTCCAAGTGAGGTGTCATCACGGAAAATAACGGCAATCGACTCTGCAGAGCAGAGCGCTATGGGGGGACTAGCGCACCAGGCAGGGAGAGGCTGGGTCCCCGGGCTGGGGCCAAGGTGCACCCCAGCAGCTGTGGGCAGGGACACCAGCCTCAGGGACTGGGGCTCTTCACCCACATCCAGACAGCAGGAGGCGTCTGCCCCCCAGGACTCAGGGCTGGGGTCTCAGAGGCTCCCAGACCCACTGCCAGGTGCCAATCCAGCTGTGAACCCCTGGATAGGGAGGTGCCGGGGGGCTGGAGGCCAGCAGGGGGGCCCCCAGGCCCAGGTGTGAGCCGGCCTGGGTTTCGTCAGAGCACCCCAACTCCTGGAGGACCCCACCCAGCCATCCCTGCCCTTTGAATTACGCCACAGCACCCCCACGCCAGCCTGTCCCGGGGCCGGGACCAATGGGGGAAGCCGTCGGGGCCAGGGGGAGGTCACAGCCCTGCAGGAGCAGGTGGAGGCCCACAGCCCCCCTGGGCAGTGCGGGGCTGGGGACCCAGGCTGCCCCCGCAAAGGAGCAGGAGCCGCCGCAGGCCTCGTTTCCTCACCTCATGAGTGCAGGGCTGTTGGGAAGGGCAGTGTGCAGGGGCTGCGCAGGTGCAGATAGCTGGGCAGGGAACTTGCCGGCAGCTCACCCAAGAGCTGTGAGGGGGCCGTGGCATGCTGAGCCCCACCTCCGGTCTCGAGGGGACGCTGGGGCTGGGGGCAGGGCCAGGGACTGACCAGTGAGGTGCTGGGGGCGGCGGAGACAGGTCACATGCAGACAGGCCTCGGCACGGCCCCGATGGAAGGAACGAGGGAGGGCAGTGCCTGCCCAGCACGCCCAGCCCCGGGCCACCCGGATGGGGGCCCAACCCAACGCCCTTTGAGGCCCCTGCCAGTTCTGGGTGAGCGTCTCTGCCCCACCGTCTGACCTAACTCGGGGCGCCACCCTTCTCCTCCCTGGCTGCCAGCCGCCGAGGGCCTGGGAGCGGAGGTTGTGCCCCAGCCCGACACGGCCCTCAGGTCACTGCTCTGTGCCCTGCCCCAGTGGGCGTGACTCAGACACACGTCACCAGGCTGGCACGGCCCCAGGACAGGCGCCTTCACCCTGATGACGCTTGGGCCCCTGTGAGACCGGGACATCACCCACGTCACACCCCCTAGCGAGCGTGTCGGCTCGCACAGGCCTCAGGCACTCTGGGGAGCCAGGATGGGGGGCAGAGGCGGAAGCCTGCCCGGGCGAGGAAGGCATGGAGGCGAGGACGAGGCAGGGAGTGTGGCAAGTCTCCAGGGGAGACTCGGGAAGGCCAGTATAACATAACCCTCCTTGTCCTCCCAGAACAGCTCCTCCAGGAAACCTCCCCCGGTGCCCACAGGCCAGGGCAGGGGCCCCTGGGGGCTCCACACCCCTCCTGATACTAAAGGAAGTAGCCCCTGTCCAGCCCAGGGGCTTGGAAGACAGTGCACCAAGCCCAGTGCCTAGGGCCAGGCTGGGCTCATGGGAGAGCTCAGGCAGAGCCCATGAATGAATGAATGAATGAATGAGCAAGTGGGTGAATGAACAGGTAGGTAAATGAATAAGTGAGTGAATGAATTGAATGGTTGAATGAATGAGTGGGAGTGAATAAATGAATAAGGTTGGTGAATGAATGGGGGGGTGATTGGGGAGTGGATGAATGAATGGGGAATGAGTGAATATGTGAGTGGAGAATGAGTGGGGAATGAGTGAATAGAGATTGAATGACTGAGTGGGGTGAATGAATGAATGAGTGGTAGTGAGTGCATGGATGAGTGGGGATGATTGCATTAATGACTGGGGAGGAAGTGAGTGGGGAATGGGTAATAAGTAAATGAGTGGAGTGAATGAGTGAATGAATGAGTGGAGGTGTGAATGAGTGAGTGGGGCGAATGAATGAGTGGGGGTGAATGAATAAGTGAGGAGTGAATGAACAAGTGGGGGTGAATGAATGAGGTGAATGAGTGAGTGGGGAGTGAATGAATGAGTGCAGGAGTGAATGAGTGAGTGAATGAATGCAGGAGTGAATGAGTAAGTGAATGAGTGAGTGGGGAGTGAGTGACAGTGCAAGAGTGAATGACGGAGTGAGTGAATGAGTGCAGGAGTGAATCAGTGAGTGAATGAGTGCAGGAGTGAATGAGTGAGTGGGGAGTGAGTGATGAGTGTAAAGACTGAATGAGGCAGGAGTAAATGAGTGAGTGAGTGAATGAGCACATGAGTGAATGAGTGCAAGAGTGAATGAGTGAGTGAATGAGTGCAGGAGTGAATGACTGAGTGAATGAGTGCAGGAGTGAATGACTGAGTGAGTGAATGAGTGAGTGGGGAGTGCCCAGCTCCTCCCGGACCTTGAGCCAGCAGCTCCCCGCCCCGGAGCCAGCCCTCCCCAGGCTCCCCGGCACCCTACAGGGAAGCGGAAAGGAGGCCTGGCTGGACAGTGTGGGGTCGGCCGTGGCCAACCCAGCGCTGCCCAGCTGGGCGCAAGCCGCACGCCACACTCCCCCAGCCCTGCTTCCACCCCAGGGTGGCCTGGAGTCCCCAGAACTGCCTTTGGGGCCCAGCTGCAACCTGCCGGGTTTGTGCTCACCGAGCCCTCAGGAGCTGGGAATTGGGGGCCTGGGGCTGCTAAGAGGGGCCCTGAACCCCGACTTGAGGGCCGGGCCATCGCCCCCAGAGACAAAGGGAAGGGCAGCCTTGTCTTCTGAACTCCTGCTGTGGCCACACTGCCCAGCTCCCTGGGTGTTCCAGCCCCGGGAGGCCCCCACGCCGGGGTCTGCACCTCCATCAGTTTCAGGAGCTGGCCCAGGTCTCGGCCCCTGGCGCTGGAGGACCCCCACTGAGGCTGCAGTGCGCTGGCATGGGGGGGCTGGGGCAAGGGTGCAGGAGGGGGTGGGAAGCATGGGGCAGGCAGGTAGGGAGAGGAGATGGGGAGCAGGGGAAGGGGGCTCAGAGACCTCGGGGTGTCCTGGTGCCGGTGAGGACATTCACCAACCATCGGCAGAGGAAAACACCTCCACCCAGCAGCACCCCCCACCCAGCAGCCCCTCTTCCTGGGGGTCCTGCCCGAGGCATCTGGATCAGGGAGCCTGGAGGTGGCTCCCAAGGGCCTGGCCTGGAGCCCGTTCCCCTGAAGCCAGGGTCCGAGCACGGCCCCGCGCTCTCCCGTCCAGGGTGTGCAGGACACAGTGCTGGGTGGGGGCACCCCGGAGCACGAGGCCCCGGCCCGGCCCAGGTGGCAGGGGGAGTGAGAAAGGAAGCACCCGAGGAGGAGAGACCACAAGGGGGCCGCAGGAAGGGGATGCGGAGGGGCTCCCGCACCTGGAGGGGGTGCCCCGGGGCTGGAGGGGGTGAGCGGGGCAGGGGAGCGTGTGCAGCAGGGCGTGGGGCAGCGAACGCCCACCGACAAGCATGAGCCTGGCCCCGGGCCCTGTGGGCACCCAGGCCTCAGCCTCCCGACCTGGAGACCAGGGATGAGCCACTCCGAGCAAGCTGGGAGAGCCCAGCCCCCCACCCAGGACCCCAGGAGCCAAAAGCCGCCCCATGCTGCCTCCAGCTGGCAAGTGCCGCCTGCCAGGCCCTACACAACCCTCAAAGCCCTCCTCTGTGGCCCACGGCACCGCCGGTGGTGCTCCACTCTGCTTCTTCCCGGGGTCAAAGGCCGCCTCCACAGACACCACCCACAGTAAGGGAACTTCCGTGGGCTGGGCGGGGGCCGGGGTTAGCTCTGAATGAATGAGGAGAAGTGAATAAATGAATAAGTGGGGGGGAATGAATGAGTGGAGGGTGAGTGGAGAGTGAATGAATAAATGAGTAGGGAGTGAATGAATGAGTAAATGAATGGGGAGTGAATGATTGAGTGGGGAGTGAGTGCATAAGTGGGGAGTGACTCCCCTCTCATTCACTGATTCACTCACTACCCACTCATTCATTCACTTACTCTCCACTTACTCATTCACACCTGCACTCAGTCATTCACTCACTCATTCGCACCTCCATTCATTCATTCCTTCACTCCCCATTCATTCACTCACCCCACTCATTCATTCACTCACCCTGTGGGAGTGGGAGGGGGCAGCACTGGCCATGTGCCCGGCATGTACCTGAGGCCCCGTGAGGCGAGCAGTTGCCATGGTGGAGTCTGGACAAGCCCCTTCCCCCTGAGTCGCAGCCCCCCACCCACAAAGCACAGGGAGTGGAAGTGACATCACAACATCCTAAGGTCTCACCCAAGGGCTGGAGGATGCGGCAACACAACCCAAGTCAGGCCCAGCCAGGCCGACAGGCTGGGGTAAGCAGGGTGGAGCAGCCTCCTGGGGGCAAGCACCCATAAATCCCACCTTCCATGGACGCCCAAGAAGCCAGGAACGCAAAGAACCCAACTGAAAAATGGGCAGAACACTTGAACAGACATCTCTCCAAAGAAGATACAGAAATAGCCAGAAGACACAGGAAACGCTGCTCAGCGCCAGCAGCCACCAGGGAAAGGCAGATCAAAGCCAGAATGAGACCGTTCAATGCCCACCAGAGCAGCTGCTACTAAAACAACGGGCAGTAAGTGTGGGAGAGGAGGCCGAGAAGCACCCACCCCATTCGCTGCGGGTGGGATAAAGCGGTGGAGGACGGTGCGACGGTCCCTCAGAAGGTTAAGGACAGAACCACCGCATGACCCGGCAATCCCGCTCCCGGGTACGCACCCGGGAGACTGAAAGCGGGGCCTCGGGCAGACATTTGCACACGGTGTTCACGGCAGCATCGTTCAAATTACCAAGAGATGGAAGCAACCCAAGAGAGCGTCACCCGAGGAAAGGGTAACAAAACGGTCTATCCGTACGACGGACATCATCCAGCCGTGAAAAGGAAGGAAGTCCTGACACGCGACAACACGGATGAAGCCTGAAGACCTCAAGCTAGTGAAATAAGGGAGACACAAAAGACAACTTATGTTCTCGCTCACACGAAAGGATTAAAATAAGCAAACTCATGGAGTCAGAACCTAGAATGCAGGTCACCGGGGGACGGGGAATGGGGAGCGGAGGCTTAAAATGAACGTGGCTCCTATTCGGACAATGGAGATGTCTGGGTAATGGTGTTGATGGCGGCACAACACACGTGATTAACAGAATAAAACATGCACCTGAGTATGAATAAAAGGGGAAACGTTAGCATGCATACACGGTAACAGAATAAGAACTTTTTAAAAGCCCACGGAGCTGCGTAACCGTGACCCTGCGTTAAACCCGGACGAGTAAGCAGTGAGCCTGAGCCTTCACCAGCAGGCAGGGTCCGTGCAGGGCGCTGGGTGGGAATTCACGCTTCACGCAGGAGAAGGAAGGCCCGGAGCTGCGATTCAGGGCGTTTAACGAAGCGGGAGGGATGGCAGGGCCCCTCGAAACCTGCTCCCGTCCCACTAAGCGCCCCATTTCTATGGTAACAGCCCAAGGTCAGCTCTGCTCAGAGACAAAGGCAGGCGGCGGGGGCTCCGCGGGGCACGTTGGCGCTGAGTTGCAGCTCCGACACCCCTCCCGGCCCTGGGGGGCATTGGGGGGCCCCAGAAGCTTGGCCTCCTTCGGCCTTTCCTTCATGTTCAAGGATCCTCAACGCTTGAATCCTCCAGCCCCGGAAAGGACCGGAACACAGGCGCTTCCACTGGGGTTCACTGGGGCCAGGACCGAGCCTCACGCTCCACCCCACCCCGCTGCCACCCTGATGGCCGCTGGCACCAGGGGCTCCGGGGCAGGCTGGGCAGGACCCCGTTCACAGCGACAGGGTGGGCATCCAGCAGCCCAGTGCCTGCAGGCTCATCGCCACCACGCGGGGCGGCCACAGGGACAGGGACCCGGCCGCAGTGACCACTCCTGAGCCGCAGACCTCCCCCAGCACGGCAGAAACAGCACAAGGGGCCTGGGTCTGCAGAACCCAGGGCACCTGCCCAGGAGGGCCCAGCCCGGGGTCCTCCCCACCTGCCAGGGGCAGGGGTGCTGCTCCCACACGGGCACGTGCTCCGCTGCCAATTCCCGCCCCGCACCTTTGCCCTCAGCCTGACGTGGCCTCCCCTCCGCCCAGCGACACTCCCAGGGACCCAGGGCCTGTGGGCCTCAGGCCAGGTGTCATCAGGGAGCAGCAAGAAAGCTGCAGCCCCCACAGTGCCAAGCCCCCCGAGCCACTGGAGCGCCTGCCTGGATCAGGGACACACACGGCACCCCCAAGGTGACACCGGCAGCCCCGAGGTTAAGTGCTCTGGCTGATGGCACTGGATCTACCTGCAGCAAGCAAGGCTGGCACTGCAGAATGTACTAGAAGGGTCTCAGTGCAGCCCACACTGCAGGGCCCTACCTGGTTCACCCGCCTCCCCCAGGACATTCCCTGGGGCCCCTGCAGCCCCTCCTCACACCCCCGACCCCATTCTGCCCTCTGTGCCACCCTGGCCACGGCGGAACACTCTGGAAGGCACCAGCACAGGCAGCCCCCTGATGCCCCTGGCTGCTTCCCTCGCTCTGGCCCACCTCTCTTCAGGGCTTCACAAGCGTCTACTCGCTACAGCTCCCGGAAGCTCTGCAGGGCGAGCCCCACTTGACAGAGAGGGAAACCGAAGCACAGAGAAGTTAAGCGACATGGCTGGGACTGTTCCCAGCTGCTGGCCCCACAGCCTCCCCCGTGGCCCCCACCCCCGGGCAGCGGCCCCTGGGCACCGCCGGGCTGTGGGTGCAGCCAAGGCCTTCCCTGCGGGGTGCCCTGGCGGCCCCCACCTGCAGAGCCCAGGAGGACATACCGGATGAAGAAGCTGGTCGCAGCCGAGGAGCCGGGGGAGCCCCTGGACACGCCACCAGGGCCCAGGGTGGGGCAGGCGTCTCGGACCGTGTCGGCCACTGCCACCGCAGCCACCGCCGCCTCGGCCTGGGGGAGAGAGGAGGCCCCCATGAGGGGGAAACGGGGAGCAGGGTGAGGGACCCCATGGTTGGTGGGTGAATGGTGGGGTCCCTGTGGGGGTGAGAGAGGGGGAAGCATGGGGAGAAGCCACGGGGGAGGGGAGACAGGCAGGCAGCGGGATCATGGTGGGGCGAACAGCGAACAGGTTGGGGGACAGAGAGATGAGGGACCCAAGTGGGGGAGACACAGGGAGCAGGGGGACCCCATGGAGGGAGAGACAGGTGGGGTGGCAGACAGGGAACCCCAAGTGGTGGAGAGACGGAGAGCAGGGAACCCCCGTGAGGGAGGTACACGAGCAGCCCGGAGCCCCAGTGCCCTGTGCGGGACCCCACACGTGCTGAGCCCGGTACAGCTGGGGAGACCCCGGAAACCACGGCTGGGAGGCAGGGCCCAGAGCGTCCTTCCCCCCTCCCGCCCAGATGGCACAGGCCAGCGGGCAGCAGCCCTGCCAGCCCCATGCTGGCCCCTCACCGGCTCTTGGGGGGCTGCCCTGGCAGACGGACCCAGGGGACATCAGGGTGGGGGAAGGGGTCCCCAGGTAACATCATCCTCCCCCAGTGCCTGACCTCCCCCCATCGAGCTCCTGAGACGCAGCGACCCCAGAGGTCTGCACAGACCGTGGCAGACGCCCCCCCACACACACACAGGGCCCTCCCAGCCCGGGCTGTCCGTCGGGGAGCACTGAGAGGCATAATCAGAAGGAAAACCACAATAAATGTTTGCCACAAGCACTAATTATCCCACAGACGATGATACACGACGTCTCCAGCGCCTGAAATACTACACTGCCATTTCCATCTAATTAGCTAAAATAAATTCCGGAAAGAGAGACAACCTCGCAATGAAGCACAAATGTAATTAAATGCTCCCCGGGACAGGCGCCGGCCAACTCAAGACCTGGCCCCAGCTGGCACGTTTTACGAGGCCACGGCGGGCCCCAGACCACAGGCCCTGCTCCGGAACCACCTGGGGAGGGGGCGGGCCTGGCGGAGCCTGGAAAACAGCCTCCTGGGTCTCCCAGGGAGGGACCCTTCGGCAGAACAAGCCCCCAGACCCGGGGAGGGCTGACCCTATGACCCGGAGCAGAGCCCAGCTCCTGTCCCGCCCCAGCCCATGGCCAGTACCAGCTTCCAAACCGCTGTGGAGACATGGTGCAGAGCTGCACTTGCAAACCCAGTTCACAGAGAGCCCACCCACCTAGCATCCAGGGCACCGGAGTCTCCCAGGGGCTGCGAGAAGGGCACAGCGGTAGCAGTCAGAGAAGGGCAAGGCTGGGTCAGCCCAGGCCCTCACCAGCTCCACTGGCTGGAGCCCAGGCCCCCCACAGGGCTCAGCACCCACCAGCCATTGTACCAGCACAACACGTCCCCACCAGCTTCCTCTGCCTGTAGGGCTGGGCCTCATGGTCTCAGGAGGAACTCCTGCTCATCCCTCAGAACCCAGCCCAGCCTGCCCAGCCTGGGCTCACAGCCCTGCACCTCCCCTTGGCTTGAAGCTGACTGCACAGTGCTTTTCACCCACTGAGCAATTACGCAGTAACACACCCCAACCACAAACACCCACGGACCCCTAGGCGGGCCAGGAACGGGCAAGCCTGGGGGCCTGCCATGTCCTCAGATCCTCACATCTGGCTCCTTGCTTGGCACACAGTAGGTGCTCACTTAACTCAAACCCTCCTCCAGGGCTTCCAGCCAGGAGGGCAGGGTACACGGCGGGGCAGGGCGAGCAGAGGGGCACCTGGCCCTCCAGAATGTTCCGGGAGGGGGGCAGCGAGGCTGGACAGCTGCCGCCTCCCACATGCCGTCGGGAGACCAGAGCCGGGGAGGCCCAAGCACCGTGCCCCGCCGTCCCCGCCCCAGCTAGACATGCACAGCCTGATGCCCCTCTCCTCGAGGGCCAGGGCTTTTTTTTCTTAAATCACTAAAACCGTGTGCCCCCAGCGTGCTCTCTGGACTCCTCTGTGGAGCGGATGAGGGTAGGAGAGAAGCGATTTACAGCGAGGGGCCATGATGTCCCCCAGGGTCTGGGCTCCTCGGGGCACCCGCTGTGAGCTGCCACCCACAGCCATGGCCACCTTCTGGGGTCGGGCGGGGAGCACGGCACCACCACGGGGCCCACGCCTGGCGCCCGGGCACCTGTGAGAGCACCCTGAGTGGAACATCACAGCAGCGGCAGCAGGGGCGGGGGCCTGCCCGGTCACGACGGGGGCCGAGGGCCCGACGTCCGCCCCGGCCCGCGCTCGCCGGCCTCTCGCCTCCACCGGCAGGGCCCGGCCGTCGGAACCCAGGGCCTCCCCACACTGACCTGTCCTGGGAGGTCCCGCCCATGGCTGGGCGCCGCCGTCCCCTCCGGCCGCCGGGACGCGGCTCCGTCTGTCGGGCCGGCCGCCGACTCCTGCCACAAGCAGAGCCCGGGGCGCCAAAAGAAGCCGTTTGGCAAAGCGAGAGGCAGAGGGAGGGGGTGGGTGGGGAGGGGGCCGGCCAGAGGGAAGACCACAACACGGGGAGAGCAGAGAGGGGGTCACGGAGGAGGGGCGTGCGGACGGCCAAACTGAAAACGTGACGGAGGCTTCACAAGCAGCAACGAAAGGAGAAGCATGGAGAGAGGAGAGCGTGAGCAGGCCCCCCCGGCCCGCCCCGGCCCCGCCCGCCCGGCCCGACCCCCGCCCCACGCCAGGACAGACCCCAGCCCACCTCGCCAGCCGGGGCGCCTCATCCTGGCCCCCAAAAGCCCCTGGGCCAGGCTCTCCGTGCTGCCTGCCCCCTGTGCCGACCCCACCACCCCCAGCCAGGACTCCCAGCCCCCCGGGACTAAGTCACAGCCACAGCCCCCCGTGCCGGGGGTGTCCTAGAGACCAGACACTGGGCACACACCGCAGCAGAGAGCCACGGACCTCCGTGGTTCAGGAAGCGTCAAGCTCAGAGCCCTCGTGGGTGCCTTCAGGCCTGGCTCTGGCCAGTAAGATCTGGGCCCCCAATGACAGCACCCACCTGCCCGCAGAGAGATCCCTGGGGTGGGGGCGGGGGGGCAGGTACAGGGGTAAACTGAGGCCCAGCAGGCGGCACTGGCCTTAAGACGGGGCGTGTCGGCAAGAGCTGGGCCTCAACCCTCCCAAAGCTCCACCCACTGTCCAGCCTCCAGGTGAGGCCCCCAAAAACTGGTGGGTGTCCGCCAGGGCCCCCAGCCAGGGTTCATGGGGTGGGGGTACAGCTGAGCTGATGGGGGCACAGGGGCAATGCCCCCTGCGGCCTCAGGGGAACCCTGTCTCCTTCCAGGCCTCGGCCGGGGAAGGCCTCCTCTACTTGGCTTCAAGGCCAGCGGCAACCTCCTCCAGGAAGCCCTCCCTCCTGCCCCCCGCTCCGGGCAGCCTGGCCCGCAGCCCACGGCACCTGGGGTCTGTCTCTGCTCCCACCAGGGGACCCAGGAAGGGCAGTCAGCAGCCTCACCTTGGCCCCTCCCTCACCCAGCACCACCCCGCGGCGATCCCAAGGTGTCTGGGCGTGCAGGAGAGAAAACACGCTCTAAGCAAGGATTTCCCGTGAAGCTCCGACCTCCCCCCTTACAGGCCTCAGTCTGCAGACCTGAGCCCCTGCCCGTGGAACGTTCCAGACTCAGAGCTGCGTGGTGCTTGCAGGCAGGGGACAGCCCCAGAGCCGTGCTCCCCGTGGGCAGCCTCTCTCCTCCACAGAGGCCGAGCGGCCCCTCCAGCCACAGCTGCCCCTGCTCTCGCCAATGGCTTAGTCCACACTTGGGCCAAAGCTCCCGGTCGCCGTCTCCAGCGGCCTGGAAAGTGGGCGCCAGGGCAGACAGGAAGGCATCTCCGGGCCTTTGGGCAGCAGGACACCCCATAGGGGCCAGAACTAGGCTGGGACTTCGATTACAGCCCGTGCTGGCTGAGGCTGCCCCACCCTGACCCCTGGGCCCCCAGGACGCCCACGCCCAGGGCAAGACCCCAAGGGCAGGGCCACTGGGCAGGTACTCAGCCACAGCATCCAGAAAGTTCCAGGCCCCATGCGTGGCTCCGGTAGTCCTGGAGCCCTGGGCCACCTAACCCGAGAAGAAAGCATCCCCAGGCCGACCCCTGCACCCCCCATGCCGTGTCCCAGGACAGCCAGGCCCACACCGCTCCTACAGTCCACACGCGCCGCGGCCTGGGCCACAGCGGCCACGTGACCAGCACAGCGCTGTCCCCCACAAGCACCTAGTCCTGAAGCCCAGCGCGGCCCGTCTCACATTCCAGAGCTGCCTCCACCGATTGGCCCCGGTGAAGGGGAAAGCGCCTCATCCGCGTCCGACGGTCCTCTCCATACGTCTGATCATCTCCCCACCGACCACCGGGGCCGCTGATTACAAATCTGTCCCCCCCCCCCAGAGGCGATCGATGCGCACAGCCAGAGGCCTGTGTTCCGAGGCAGCCGCCACCCGCAGAGCTGCCCAGCAGGGGGCCGGGACCACCAGCCCACCCCACCCGAGGAGGGTGGGCCACCCGCTCCGGCCCTGGATTTCCGGGCAGACATACCCCACTGTGCCCTTCCATGTGCCCCCTCCACACCCCCTCCACGGGCCCCCCCAGTTGGGGGTGCCGGCCAAGGTCTGTGGGTTCCTCCCGTGGGACCCTGTGCTCCCAGCCCTAAGCTCGAGGGCCGGGGGCCCCCTGGGACCAGCCGCGGGGCCAGCACTGCCCGGGCTTCCCGTCAGGGGCCAGGAGGAAAGCACCGTCCAGCCAGCCCCGCTCACCTGGAGATGGGGCCGGGCCCGCCCGGCACGGGGGTCCCCATGGCCCTGGCCCCACAGCCCCGGATGCTGGCAGACAGCCCCCCGCCCGCTCTCCCTCGCAGGGGCAGCCCCACACGAAGGTGCGGGCGCCGCGGCCATCACTAGGACGTGGGCTGAGCAGAAAGCTTCTCCCGGGCGTCCAGACAGCTTGGCCCGGGGGCTCTGGGGGACGCCCCTCACAGATGACGCTGGGGCCCAGACACCCTGCAGCCCGCGCCCCCATCTCGCTGCTTCACCTCCTGCTCGGAGGGACCTGCCTCAGACGCCCCCAGACCCCAGCTCCATGGCACGAGCCCCTGTGCTGGGCCTGCCGGACCCTCAGCCTCGGCCCCCCAGGGCCCCGCACTGCTGGGGGAGGTGCTCACGCCCTGTGCAGTCAGCCCCCACCACCCCAGGGACCCCAAAACCCCACACCAGCTCCCTCCAGCATCCCAGGAAACATCAGCGAAACACTCCGCCCACTCCCTCTAGGAGCTTCCTGCTGGCCCCCGACCCCAGTGGAAAACTGGGGGACACAGAGGCCACTCGGGGGGGACGTCAGCGCAAAGCTCTGTGGCCCATGGGCACCTGGAGCCCTGGTGCTGGCCCAGCCCCTGGCCCCCAGGCTCCCCAGGGCTGGTCCCAGGAGGAGACACCCCCAGACACACTTCGGAGCCCCCTGGGGGTCCAGAGGGCAGAGGGAGCCCTCCCGGGTCAGGGCGCTTCTGGAATCAGCCAAGGGGCAGAGGCCAGGCCCTGCAGGGAAGGGGCCAGTGCCCACCTGCCAGGCTGCTGGCCGCTCGCCATAGGAGGTCTGTGTCCCAGGACCATGGCCCTGGGCTGGGGGGAGCCCTGGGGGGGAGCCTGGGGAGTGGGGACTGCAGGCCCCTCTGCACGAGGAGATGCCCCCCACCTCTGCCTGAGGGATAAGGGCCCCGTCCCTTCCAGCAAGCCCGCGGGACGCTGTCAGCCCCCAGCTGGAGGCCAGGCGTGGCCGTCACTGTGGTCTTGGATAGTGGGGCAAAACCACGGCCACCGTGTGGGGAGCAACATCCCGGCCCACCAGGGGTCCGGGGAGACGCCGCGCCGCGGGGCCCGGGAAGGTGGCGCCTACCCGCCCAGGTACTCACCAGGCAGGAGGGCGGAAGGAAGCTGTTCGCCCTCGAGACGCTCCACGAGCCCTCCGGGCACGGCTGGGCCTGGATGGTGACCGTGCTCAGCGCCCCGCCGAGGCCTGCCGGGACCACCGAGACCTGCACGCTGGGCCCGGGAAGCCAGGCCAGCCCCCTCCTGCGCTCCGGCCCCGACCCCACTCCCGGTGGGTCCTTGGCGCTGGTCATGGTGCTGGCCCCTCCACAGGGGTCACCGGGGTCCTCCGGGCCGGCGGGGGCTGGGAGCGGCTGCAGGGCCTCCCGCGGGGGCCGGCCCAGGGACGCGGTGCACAGGGCGCAGCCGCGGCGCTCAGCCTCGGGGCGGCCGTCCGGCAGCACCGGGAGCTTGTCGAGAAGCAGGGCCGAGAGGCGAGGGTCCTGGGGGCAGAGGACAAAGGCGCGGTCAGGGCTGGGCGAGTGCAACACACAACCCACGACCGACGATAAGCCATGAGCAGCTTCACCCCCAGGAGCCCAGCAGGAAAATGACCCTTGGGGCTGGACGGTGACCCCTGCAGCCTTGGTGGCCACCCACTCCTCGGCATCACCAACCGCACTCCAGGAAGGGGGGCAGAGCGCTCAGCCACGGAGCAGACCCCGGCTGGCCCAGCTCCCACCAGCGGGGTGTCCCAGGGCCCAAAAGGGCTGCCCTGACTCAAGCTGGAAGGGGCGGGGTGGGGGGCTGAGACCTTCCCACCGTTTCGGGGTCTCTGGCCCTTGTCAGGACCAGAAGGCGAGAGCCTCACTGTGAATGCGCCAACAGGATAGCAATCACCATCTGAGAATGAGCCCCAGCCACCCTGGGCAGGCAGCGAGGCTCGACGGCCACCGTGCACAATGCCCAGGCCTAGCCGCACCCAAGGGAGACACTGGAGTCCAGGGGGCGCAGGAACAGGCGCCAGGGGAGCCGGCACATCGCACCCAGCCTGGAGGTCATGGAAGGCTTCCTGGAGGAGGCAACCCCTTCCTGGAGGAGGCGGCCACTGGTCGGAGTTAACCTCACTGGCCAGGACTCCACCAAGACTCCACACCCCACGGGATCCTCAGGGTCCCCGACTGCTCCCACCAGGCTCTTCCCTGTCCCTCCCCAGGGAGGTCTGCCCTGCTCCAGGCCGAGCGGTCTGGTTCTTCTGTGTCCTTCTCATGTCCTTGCGCCTTTCCTGAGTGGGACGTCCAGCCCCCCGGACAGAGCAGCAGCCCAGCCCCGGCCACCCAGGCCTTCCCAAGTCCTGCCTGCCGGGGCAAGATCCAGACCCAGCCTGTGTCTGTCTCACAGCAGCGACCTCGGCACGGCCCACCCCAGCCTGGGCGGCCCCAGGTGCGTGGGGCCTGCGGCCCTTTTGCCACCTGCCCCAGGCAGGGCCCAGCCCACCTGCCACCTGCACTGCCCACGAGGAACTGCAGCCACCCCAAATGCACCCTTGCTTAGAGGAGGAAGCTGAGGCCACCATCCGTGTTCCCTGAGCCCCGACTGTGGCCACCAGAGTCGGGGACAGTGGTGGCCCAGGTGGCCAGTGTGGTGCAGCGTCCTCGGCCAGGCATCTGGAGCAGCCCCAGTCCCCACTCCCCGGTCCCACCCGGCGCCCCCACCTCCCAGCAGCCGGGCAGGAGGTGAGGGTGGCCCACCAGGCTGGGAGCTGTGCCAGCCGCCCAGCTCACAGGCCAATCCAGAAGGCCCGGCTCTCTCCGGCCAGGACTGGGGTGCACAGAGCCCCAAAGTGCATCCAGCCCCAGCAGGCGGACACCCCAGCACCTCCCGCACCCCTGAGGGCTGTCCACCCAGGTCAGGGGCACCGGGGTCACAGTGCACAGGGGGAGACCTGCAGAGGCAGCGGAAGGGCCCCCAGGAAACCCAGTCCCCTTGGGCAGCCGCCTCCCCCTGCCCCCCACTCCCTGCTACAGAGTGGGGGCTTCAGAAACCCCACTCCAAAAAGGCAGCCGAGGACACCCAGATGCACCAAAGCCAGACTCGCTGGCCACGAAGGAGGCTGGCAGCCACCAACCCGGGAGAGGCCACACGGCAGGGGGCTGGGGCTGAGACGGGGCCGCCAGGGACTGGGGGCCAGGCAACTGGGGGGCTGGGCGGTGGGGAACCGGGGGGGCGGGGGGCGGGGGAGCAGCCTGGTCTGCCCGGCTGTGGTCCAGGCCCCTGGCTCGGATGACCGAGTTTTCCACTGGGCAGGGGGCTCTGGCAGGCTGCTCAGGGGGGCGGCAGGGGGTGGGTGAGAGACCCCAACCCACGGGAAAGGCAACCCAGACCCCAAGCCAGACCCCAGCCGGCCCAACCCCAGCCCCAGCCCCAGCTCTTGATGGCTTCGGGCCTCTGGGTGAGCCCACCCCTGTGCCCCCTGCCCCCACCGCCCTGGCCTGCACAGCGGGGACAGGAAAGCAGGCAGGAGAGCAGTGCAGGACACGGAGTGACAGACCTAAGACCACCACCCAGCCCCAGCCCGGCCCCCACCAGGGCTTCCAGGCCTTGAGATCTGGGCTGAGGGATCAGCTCGTCAAGCCCCCTGGGGAGATGGAGGCCCCTGGCGGGAGCTGCCAGTCCCAGGGCCAGCCCCCAACAGGGCTTCCCACCTTCCTGCTGGCTCAGACCCTTTCCTGTGCCTGGCTGCCCCGGACCCTGCCCAGCAACCCAAATGCACCTCGCGGGCCCAGTGCACACCCCCAGCACCTCACCAGCCCAGCTGCAGGGGGAGGGCCCTGAGGGGTCCCCCAGCACAAGAAGGGCCCCCCTCTGGAGCCGGGCCTCAGCCCCTCATCACGGACCCACACGAGCAGAGGCCCCAGGAGAAGAGGAGAGCCGCCGAGGGGCGCGTGGCGATGCCAAGGGGGCCGGGAGCCCTGGGCACAGGGCGGGGGGGGGCCTGGCAGTGCTGGCGACTCCGGCAAAGCAAGCTGCCTCGCTGGACCCGGGCCGCTCATGGCACCTCACTGGGGGACCAGGTCTCCCACCTGTGGGCTCCCTGCAGCGGGCCCAGAGGGTGTGCACCAGCCCAGGACACCAACATGACCTGGAGCACCAAGGTGGGGGGCTCTCAGGTGGGGGCTCCTCTGGGGGAGCTGAAATTATCCACTCCCAGGGACAGGCAGCTTGGCAGAAGCCCCAGGGGTACAGACAAAGGCCCATCCGGCCGCCCTGCCCCTGCCCCTCCCCACAGCCACGCTCCGTGGCCTTTCCACAGCTTCCGCAGGGCACGCGGCCCCAACAAAACCCCCGTCACCCCTTCCTGCCTGCCAGACTCACCTCACCTGGGCACGGGGGCCCCTTGGGGAACTTTCACCCGACAGTCCCGGCTACCACCCACCTGTCACCCACCCCCGCAAGGCCTGGAGCCTTCAGAACCAGCGAGTATCCCCCCACTGCAAAAGTCACCTTCAAATTCCTCTTTATGGTCTAATTCAACAGATATTTTACTTGCTTTTGAAAATGTTTTTCTTAAATTGATTCAGTTCAGCGCTGGGCACAACCTAGCCACACCCCCTGGGTTTTACGGACCTTCCCTGTTCCCTAAAAAGGCATTTCACCTTTTATTCCCAAGTGTCGGGGTGCTGTAAGTCACCGTTCTACTTTGTCCCGTGGGAGACCCGGAGAAGTTTACCGGGGACACCTGCTGCCTGTCATCCCCACCAAGGGGGACCCCACAGGCTGGGGGCCAGCTGAGCCCCAATCCCGCTGCAGCCACTAGCTACTCAGGCAGGCACCCAGGCCTCGGGGACAAGCCGGCCTCCCTGCCCCCATCGCCCCATCTCTTAAAAGGGGACCCCCTGCCCACAACCCCCCAACCCAGCCTTCCCTTCACAAACAGAGCTCTCCTGGGGGTGACCACGCGCAGCCACCACATCCGGAGTTGACAACAGCTCCAGGAAGGGGCCTCCGGCTGCCCAGCCAGGCACTGCCCCCAGGGATCCCGCCGTCGAGGAAATTCCAGTGTCTCATGCAGCGGCCGGGCAGGGCGCCAGGAGCCGGCGCTCGGTTTCCAGCTGGAAACTCCTGCAGCTGTAGCCGCCACAGCTCGCTGCCCAGCCCCCCACCCCAGCCCCCCACTAGGGGCCGGGCCACCCCACCCCAGCTGGACCCAGCAGGCCCAGAGACCCCCGAGCCAGGCCCCCCCTCGCCCGCCAGCCGGCACACTGGAGAACACCCCAGTCCCACCGCCCTGAAACCCTGGAGGGCCCCTGGCTGACCCGGGCCATCATCCCCACAGGGGGCAGGGGGGTGGTCCCGCCCGCCCAGCACTGACCGGCACATCGTCCCGGCAGCCGGGTGCCAGGCACCCGCCCAGCTGGCAGCTGAGGGCACACACTGGCTCATTGAGGCCTCCTCTCCTCATGGCCCCCTGCCCCCCACCCCAGGCCACGCCAAGGAGACAAAGAGCCACATGCCCGGGCGCCAGGGGCCCTGGGGTGCTACAGCCCAGAAAGACGAGAGCGCTCAGCTGGGGAGGCGGGCACAGGAACGGGGTGCACAGGACATCCCACTGCTCGGGGAAGGCACTCAGCACCTCACGGGGCCTTGGGGGCCACCAAACACTGCCTTCAACCAGCTCTGGGGTGCCTGAAGGCACAAGCCTCCGTGGGCCTCAGTTTCCCACCCTGTACAAGGGGCCTCCTTCGCTAGCCGGGTGTGAGGGTGACGCTGAGGCACCCGCCAGAGGGGCTCCCCAGTGCCAGGTTGGTGTGCATCAGCACCCAGAGCTAGGTGGCCCTGAGACGGCGGCCTGCAGCTCTGCGACAGGGGCCTCCTGAGGGTGCCCCGGGCCTACACTGTGTCTCCACAATGGGTGAAGTCCCACCCTCGGGAGAAGACCTGCATTCCAGAGCCACACGCTCAGGGAGGTCTCCTGGTTCTTCCCACCGGCTGGCAGGGGTGAGGGCCTCGGCGGCTGAGCTGGGGGCTCCAGGACCACCCTCTGGTTATAGACAGGCCGGTTGTGAGCAGCAGGTGGGACCCCCAGGTACCGCGTCCAAGGGCCACAGGGGCAGAGCTGGCTGTGGCTGGGGACCTAGGTGTCACTGGCCCTGAGAGAAAACAAGCCTACGCAGGAAGGTGGGAGAAGTGTGGAGGGGGGTCCCCTGTGGCTCCCAGCCCCTGGGCAGGGTGCCTGGCGAGGGCCGGGGCCCCATACGCTCCACCCGGAGATGGGCAGCGGGGCGAGCAGGCTCTCCCCGGCTCGTTGGGCCAGAGGTAAGCACTCGCGGCTGTGTCCAAATGCACCTCCAGGGTGTACCCAGGCCCACAGCGCCAGAACCTGCCAGCCCCGGGTGCAGCCGAGCCGCCCCGAGTCCCTCAGCTGACAGGGGGAGGCTGCCAGCTGCAGGTGGGGCCCCCATAGAGCCAGGCCACCCCGAAGCAGGGCCTGCTGCCCCCACAGCCAAGAAGGGAAGTGAAAGTCAACCCAAAGGCCAGCCAGAGAGGACTCAGCCCACGTTGGGGAAACTGAGGCCCTGCACAGGGGTGAGCACACTGTCCCCAGCCCAGGGCCCGTCTCCCGCCCAGGAGGCTGGCCTGCCCCGGTGTCTGCCCCAGGAGGCAGGGAGAACCCAGTCTGGAGATCCCCCAGGCCCCCCTGCCCAGGCTCGGACCCCCAGGCAGCCTGGGAGCCTCCACGGTTCCTGGAGGGGAGCCCTGTTTTCAAACCCGTCCCACAGGAGCCCAGCTGCACGAGCAGCTCCTCTCCCAGCTGAGTCACCGTAACCCCGCCAGTGGGGAGGCTGCCGGGCAGCACTCGCCCCTCACCCCCTTGGCTGCCTCCAAGCCCGCTGGCTCCTGGGCTCTGGTCCCTCACCTGGGCAGCCTGAGGCAGACGCCCCCACCCGGCACGGAGGTGGCCCAGCCCGAGCCTGGGGGCCACAGACACGCCCCCTACCCAGTGCCGACTGGACTCCGAGGCGTCAGGCCCAGTCTGTGGCCTGCAGGGATTTGGCCCCATCAGGGAGCTCCCAAGCCGGGGAAACCACAGCCGAGGGCCATGGGGGACCAGAGCAGGCCCCCACCCGCCAGACGGCCAGGAAGGCTTCCTGGGGGAAGCAGCGCTAATGCTGGAGCTGGCAGCCCGCCAGCCCTGGAGCCAGAGGGCACCGGGAGGGGGACACAGACATGCACAGGTGCCCTCCGGGGGTCAGCAGGCCACACCAGGGCAGAGGAGAGGGCGGAAGAGGCAGCCAGGCCAACAGCACGAGAGCCATCCTGCTGCACACGGTGGAAGTGCCCTGAGTCGGGGCACCCCCTGAGCTGTACCAGGCCCCAGCCTCACAACCTGGGAGCAGCCCACTGTCCAGCTCGGGGCTCTGGGGGGTGGGGCAGCGGTGTTTCTGGAACTCGTGGGGACGGTGAGTGAGAGACTCACAGGAGCTAAATGCTTCCACTGCTGGGTGTGCTAATCAGTTCAGCGCCGGCATCGACACACTGGGTGTCACAGGCCTCTGGTGGGGTTGCCACCCCCAGGGGTGCATCTGGAGCAGCTGGGACGGTCCCTTCAACAGCTCCCCCCAAGAGGGGCACAGTCCTTTGCAGGGGGGTGTAGCTTCCTCGGAGGAGCCATGGCCTCAGGTGGCAGAGACCCAGGTTCTCGCCTCAGCATCCCACAAGGACACAGCCATGGTCACTTAGTCATTCAACAAACGCCTCCCTGCCCTCCTCAAGCTCCTCTGAGGACACAGGGATCAGCCAGCGGCCACTGCAGCGCCCGGGAGGTGTGGAAGGGACAGAGGGAGGGCAGCAAGGGGTGCAGGGGTGGTGGAGCGGACACCCAGTCTGCAGGGAGCAGGCAGTCGAGGGGGAGGGCAGGTGTGATGGAGGCAGAACCTGCTGGGCAGCCCGAGGGGCCACGAGCTTTGTGGCTGTGAGTACAAAGCACCAGTCAGCACAGTCTGTGCCTGTTCAGCCGTGGTCAGCGCAGCAGGGGCCAACCCCATGGGACACTGGCTCTCTCCCAAGCTGGGATTTTGCCGGATGAGTGTGGGGACAGGAGGGTGAGAGAAGCGGGGTCTCGGAGAGGGGCTCCCAGGACAAACCAGGGATGAAGCAAGAGTGAGAGCAGCCGAATCCAGGGGCCTTGGGCAGAGGAGGCAGGTGGGCCACAGGGGGGTCCACGGGGGTCCAAGAGGGGTCCTGGGTGAGCCCTGGGGGAGAGGCCAGGGGGACAAGGCCCTGGCACCAGGGTGCAGGGAGGGGCAAGAGGGGTGCTCCAGCCTGCAGCTCCCCCACAACCCTCCTTGACTCAGGATGGACGGCATTTGGGGCTCCAACCAGGGAGGGAAGAGGAAGCTCCCGCCCCACAGACCCCCGGCTGTGGTGCCAGGGACACAGAATGGGTGGGCCTCCAGGCACCCCCTGCCCGCTGCCAGGAGAGGTCCCTGGACCCCCAAAGCGCCCACCCAGGACAGAGGGTCCGCGGCCACCCTCACCGCACAGATGAGGAAACAGAGACCAGTCCGGGAGAGGGGCCACAGGGCAGCCATGGCTGACACCCAGTGGACACCCCAAAGTCCTCCTGACTCTTGAGTTCCCGTCTCAGCAGAAAACAACAGCAGAGGGGCTGGTCCACGGACCTGGTCACCCACTGTGAGGTGGGGACAAGGGGGTCCCATCTTACAGAGGACAGAGCTGCCACCCAGCGCCGCAGAGTCCCTGCTGGCAGGAGGGTCAGCGGGGCCCCAGCCACCAGGAAGGGGACAGCCCGGGCAGGGATACCAGGGGCAGGGTACGGGGTGGTCATGGCGGCCGTGCCGGGCTGCCCCTTGACCTCCCAAGCCTCCTCCACAACTGACACCAGGCAGGGCCTGGGAGGTGGGGGGCGGGGGGCAGGGCCCAGCAAGGCCCTTCTCTGTTGACCTGAGGTGACGCAGGGAGGTGGGGGCCACGGGAGACAATGCAGGCACAGGTCCCTGCAAACTGTAAAGTGCCATCCTCCAGGGGCTCGCCTCACCACGATGAACAATGAGAATGGGCCCTGGGGGACACCCTAAAACACCAGCTCTACAGTCCCAATGCCACGCGGGCCTCGGGAGTGGAGAGCCCGGTGCCCCCCACCCCTGCACCCGAATCCACCCCCCAGAGCCAGCCACGCCCTCGCGTGCCCACAGTCCCGCAGAGATCCCCCACTTCCGAAACCAAAACCAAAAGCAGCCAGGTCAGCACGTCCCCTGGCGAGGGCCACAGGATGTGATGCAGCAGAGCCCACGTGGGCCTGTTTCCAAACTCTCCGCAGAAACAACAGGCCATGGGGCCACCCCTGGGGCGCCGCCCTCTACAGTTTGGACAGCCCTCCTAGAGCTGGCCCACGGGGTTACCCGATCTGACAAAGGAGAAACCCAGGAGGGAGGACACCACGCGGGGATGCCCCACACGGGCGAAGACCTGGTCCCACGCCCCGGCAGGGACCCCAGGCGGCCGTGTGAGAGGGTGCAGGTGCCGCAGGCTCCAGGGAAGGGACGCGAATCCCGGGGGGGCCAGAGGAGGAGGAAGGTGGGTTCTGGGTGGGCTTCCCTGACAGGCCGTCTGCAGAGGCAAGACGCCAAACCCACCCGCGGCTGGCGCAACCGCAGCTCTCCACTGGACCCACGGCCCCTGTCCTCAGCTGGCCAGGCCAGGGCCACCACTAGGGTCTGGCAGTGTCGCCGGCCAGAGCCCACACCGAGCAGAAGAGCGGCTGGGTCACTAAAGGCCCCACCTCAGTTTCCCCTAGAGGGGAAGCCCAATGGCTCCAACAGGCACAAAGGAGTCTGGACCTGACGGTCCTGTGGGGGCCAGACACGGCCCCTCCCCTGCCTCTACATGGAGGGGCCGCACCGCCCTCACCCCAAGGCTCCAGAAGGGCCCGGAAAGCACACCCAGGGCAGAAACCAGACCTGCTCCCCGCCCTGCCCCTGCAGAGAACACCCAGGGCCCCCCGGGCCCCGCCCCACCCCCAGACTCACAGCCCCCTCCTTGGGGGACTATATTTAGATTCAATGGGAATTATGTGGACTTCCCAGGAACTCTTTCAAACGACTGAAGGCCGGGAGGGAAGGGCTTCCTCCGGAGAACCCCGCACAGGCTGTGCGAACTTGTAGCTCATTGTTCCCTGAACAATGCCCCGCGGCCAAGCCCGCTGGGCCCCTCGGCCGCAGAAACGCAGGGGGGCCTTCTCCCCTGGCAATCACCTTGCCAGCTGTGCTGGAGCCTGGGGACCCCCTCCCCCCAGTACAGCAACTCAATTCCCTGATGGGTGGCCCCAGGTTTTGTTGGTGGCTGTGGTGAGACTCGGACAGGCGCTTCCTCTCCCCGCCCTGGAAGGGGGCAGGCAGGCAGCTGCAGGGGCCGGCCACCCTCACGCCGTCCAGTTGTGCAATTTCCATCACCTGGTGGGGAGCCCAGGGGCCCCGAGGACAGCAGCGCACCCAGTCACCTGCAGCGGGCAGGGCTGTACCGAGGTGGAGCATGGGCCATCTCCTCTCCCCTCCCCCTTGGGAACACAGACTTGCCAGTGCAAGGGGGGGGACATCTGGGGCTCCGGGTAAAAACTCCAGCCCAATCCCCCTCAGAGCCCATCTGCGGCCCCGCACTTAGGAAGAGCTGCCTCAGCTCACACACATCCGTGTTACAAAAGGGGAAACTGAGGCTCAGAGAGGGGAAGGGACCTGGCCAAAGCCTGGGTGCAACCAGCAGCACCGCGGGCTGGTCCCCGCACCCCCCCGCCGCGGTTCCCCGAGTTCCAAACTGCCCGGGGGGTCAGCCCGAAGTGGGGGTCACTTACGCGGAGGGGTGTCCCGGGGCCGCTGACCAGCTTCCACGCCTGTCTCTTGAGCTCCGCCAGCTTCGTGTGGCAGTGACGGCACCAGCCTCCGCCGGCCGAGTGGCCCTGCTCGGCGCCCGCCCCGGCGCCCTCGGGCGCAGGACGGCCGCCGCACGGGTCCGGCTCGGGCGCAGCGGGAAGCCTCTTGCGCGGGGACACCTCCAGCGGCGGCAGCGGCTCGCGGGCCGGGCCGCCCTCGGCCACCTGGGCGGGGAGAGGGAGAGCGGAGGGGGAACCGTGAGCCGGGGCCGCCACCGGGGACTCCGGGCTCCAGGCCTCGGCGCGCCCGGGCCCCACGGTTACGCACTCGCCAAAGTTACGAACGTGGGGCCCCAGCCTTCCATCCCCATTTCCCGCCACCCCCGAGGGTCCCGGGTCCCTCCCAGCAGAAGGCCCAGCCCCCACCGTGCCCCGGCGGGGGTGGGGGGTGGGGGTGGTCCCCGCCGGGTCCGCTCCAGGCCCCTCCCCCAGGGGACGCAGGCAGCCCGCGGGCATCCTCGGCGGCCGGGACCGCAACCCCGCGCCTCGCGAGCCCGCCCGCCCCCTCCCCCGGCTCCCGGGCTCTGCCGCGCGTACCACAGGCGGCACCGCCCCCACGGGGGCTCCGCGGCCTCCCATGGCCGGGCGCCGGGAGGAATGGGCGGCTCCGGGGGCCCTCGGCTAAGTCATCCGGCCCGGGGGCGCCCCCATGGCGCGGGCCCGCCGCTCCGAACTTGGCGGGCGGTGGCGAGTGGGGGAGAGCGCGCGGCGACGGCGGAGGGCGCGCTCGGGCGGCGGGGCGGGGGCAGGGGCGGGGCTAGGGCGGGGCCGGGAGACAGGCGGGCCGCCCTGCCCCGGATTCCTGCTCTCCGGCGGGCGGTGGGGGGGTGGCCACTTCCCCGAGCGGCCCCTCCCACCCCAAGGACCCCCAACCTGTCTGCTGAGTCTCTGGGGCAGGAAAGGCGCGGGGACCGCCGAGAGCAGCGAGTGCGACGCGCGCAGGCGCCTCCCCGCTCCCCTGCCTGGCCCCCCGGGCCTGCGCACCCCGAGACCCCCACCCACTACCACGCAGGCGGGAAAAACGCGGCCGCCGAGGTTTCGCTCCGGGACCCGCAGCGGGGCGGGAAGGGAAAGGGACTCGGTCCTGCCTCCCCCGGGGTCTAACTGCGCGCAGGGCGAGTGGCCCGCAGCCTGCGCCTCGGGGCGCGCGGGGCCCAGTCCGCGTGTCTGCGGCCAGTGCCGTGCGTCTGCGGCGCCTGGGCTGGGGCCGACGGCGTCGTGCCGCCGGGAGCGCGAGGAGGTCGGCGCGGTCGGCCCCGGGGCGCGCTTGGGACCTGTTGTGGGCGGCCGGCAGATGGGAACTTGGCTCCGGAATTAATTGCCTGTTTGTCTCCTGCCGGGAGGTCGCCCCCCCACCTCGGCGACCAGTTGCTCTCGCCTCAGCCGGGCCCCAAGTGCCGTGGCCGTCGCAGGGCCGCAGGCGGCGGGCGTCCGGGCTCCGGGTCAGAGCTAGACCCCGGGCCCGACTCCGCGGGTGCGGTCGCCCCGCTCCCCGTCACGCGAGCGCCACCTGCCGGCCCCGGCGCCCTGCGCACCGGCCGCCCCACCGGGAGATACCCCGCGCCGCGCGACCGGGACGGGGGACGCGCCCTAGGGACTCGGAGGAGCCGGGACCGGGGCCGATAGCCCGCCGTGATCCAGTCGGAGACCCCGGGTCGTGGCTCCTCGTGCACCCAGTGCTACCCTCCCGCCAACTCAGGCGGCCCCCGCCCTCTATTGAGCAGCTCAAGGCGACCCCTCCTTTACGCCCTGTCCACCCCCCTTTCTCTTGGACGGTCTGCCCCGCCCACACACTCAGGTCTTCGCCCCTCCCAGCTGTCGGGGTCTTTACGTCCGGGGCGGGGGGCGAGGAACGGGGTTGTTTGCAAAGCACTGGTAGCGTCGGTGGAGAGGGCAGGGGCTCCCCGCTCTCGCACCTGCGATCCCACAGCCTCCAGCTCCTTTCACCCATCCCGGGGGGCTTCTCCTCCCGCCTCATCGCAGCATCCTACCCCGAAGCTAACAGGCGCCAGCTCCGTCAGGGTCTGGGTACCCCAGGATCGCCGCCCCTCTCAGTGCCCTGAAAATAGAGTCGCCCCCATCTCCCTAACTGCTGAGAAGCCCCCTCCTCGGGCCCGGGATGCGCGGTTCGCACACCTCCTAAACTCCACCCACCCACCCACAAGGACCCCCAGAAACACACCCGCCGCCTGGATTCCTGGTCCTGCGCGGCGGCCCCCACACCTGCAACTTCAGTTCTCCGCACCGAGGCAACGCTTCGGGACACCACGCTCATACCCGACATCCCGGGCCGGAGGAGGGGCGCTTCACGGCCCGGCAGAGACCGCAGGAGCGTGCGGGACCTCAGAGGCTCAGAGTCCGCCCAAGCATCCCGAGACCCCGGCCTTGCCCACACCGTAAGGGCGCGCTTGGGGACCCGGGTTCCTGCGCCGAGCTCGCCCCCTCTCCAACGGCCTCAGTCTCGGTCCGCTCGGGACATAGCCTCGAAGGGAGAGGCAGACGCGGCCGCACTGATGGGGGCACCTGCTGCCTCCTGCCTGGGCGCCGCGCCCGGAGCCGCGAGAGCCGCGCTGCGAAGTCGCAGGACAGCGCCTCCGCCGCCACCCGGCCCCCGCGCGCTCACCTTGCCTCGCCGCCGCAGGAGGTGGCTGGTGAAGCCCAGGATGATCTCCGAGTCCAGGCAGAGCGCCCCCATCTCCAGCAGGCTGGGTGCCTTGCGGGGGGCGCCGCGGGGCGGCTCGGGCGGCCCGGGCAGCGCCATGGAGGAGCGAAGCACCAGGAGCAGCTCGCAGCAGCGGCCCGAGCGCCACGCGCCGCCGCCCCGCCCGCGCGCTCCCTGGCCGCGCGCCCGCCGCCGCCGCCCCCCGCCCCGCGCAGGGCCGCCCGCCAGACCCCCAGCCCTCCGCGCCCCCGGACCCCGCGCGCGCGCCCGCGGCGCGCGCCCGCGGTCCGGCCCCGCCCGCCGGCGCCCACAGCGCCCCCTCCGCCTGGCTGGGCTGAGCCGGGCCGGGGACTGCGCGCGCGGGCAAAGAGCCAGGGACCCGGGCCCGGGAACCGAGGAGGAGGAGGGCGCCGAGGACCCCGCCTGCTGGGGGCTGAGGGCGGGAGCAGGGGCCCGCTCTGGGTCCGCACCGCTACCCTACGCGCCCCCGGACGCCAGCGCCTCCTGCCCCGCGCAGTGGCGGCGGAGCGCAGGGAGGGAGCGGCGCTGTTGAGCGTGGCTCCCCCAAATCTCCCCCTCCAATCCGTCCCGGAGTCTCCGCGCCTTGGGGTCCCTTTGGGTCCTGGGAGAAGTGTAGGGAACCGAGTTACCCTGAGCCCCCACCCCCGTCCCAACCACTCTGAGAGAGCCCCGGTTCAGGGGCGGCTCCTTGGAAACACCCCACCCCACCCCGCGCCCCAGCCTCGGTCTACGGATCCCCAAGGTCCTCCCGCCCGTACCCCACAGCGCGGGCGGCAGGACCCTCCGTCTCTGCGCCCCCACTCCAGGACCCAGATTCCGCCCCCACCAGCGGCCTACTCTACCCCTGGCCAGGACCCCTCCGGCAGCTCCCCGACTCCCCGCGAGCTGGCAGGGGCGGCCAGTCGCCGGGTGGGGACCCAGGTGCCAGAACCGGAGTTGTAATCCGGATAATTTACTGTCAGAGTCCGGAATTAGGAGCGTGGGGGTGGGGCGGGGGCCACCCTGCGGACCTAACAGCTGAAATAACCCGGTTCACGAAAAGGTCTTTGGGAGGTGCGGGTGGGGGTGTCAGGGAATGACGCCGTGACAGGTGTGCCCTGAAGGGGCCTGAAAGACAACGGGCTCCTTCCTGTGAGGAGCGCTGAAGGAGCCAAGGCCCAGGAGCCCTCTGCCCCCTGCACCCCCCTCTACCTCCCTGGAAAGGCCCAGGGGACCGCGCCACTCCTCCCCACCCCCACCTCTCGCCAGGGGCCCCTCCTGGGCTCACCGGGTGTCCCACCCCCCTACTCCCCCCAGTAGCAACTTGAAGACATTGCCTCAACCCGGCTCTAGCCCTGAGCGCCCTTGGTGTCCATTTGTCTCCAACCGGCTCATCACAAACCCCTTAACTGTGGGCCACAGTGGGGGTTGGATCACCACCGGCCCTGTCCCCCCACCCCGGGGCCTCCAGTCAGGAGAGAGGCCCAGGGAGGGTATGCCCCTCCTCCCAGTCCCCACAGCCACCCTTGACATGGGTCAGAGGTCATGGCAGCTTTGAAGGGGTCCAGAGTCCCCCCAGCACCCCTTCCTCCAGACCCCTCAGTCTCCTCCTCTAGACCCCTGCGGTCTGCGTCTGTGGGGAGCCAGGGTCAGGTGGCCACCGGGAGGACTGGCCTGCTCTCCTCTTCCCCCACCCTGTCTCCTCCAGGACCCCTGGGGGGGTCCCTCTAGTGGACCCGGGGCTTCTGGGAGGAGGCCACCACCATCCCGGTGGATTGATTAAAGTCACCGTGAGGAGTTTTTTTAACATTTAATTTACCAAGAACGCAGCGGCCAGTCAGAGCTGTCCCCGGGGAAATCCAGGCCAAGGGAGCAAAACAGAAAAAACCTCCTGCAATTGAGCAGAGCGCTTCCAACGGGATTAACTGCTGGAGCTCGGCTCCCGAGCAGACCTGCACCAGGCCATCTTTCAGGAAAGCGGGGACGGAGTGGCCAGGAGCCTGTGCTGGCTGTAGGGAGCCCCAGGCCCTCCACACCACCTTCCCACCCCAACTCACTGGGCGACATTGGGAAAACGCCTCTGCCTCTCTGGGCCTCCCTGGGAAGGACCCATGTGCGTCCTCCTCCGTAATGCAAACCAAACCCCCCCCGTCAGGGCCCACACTACCCCCCACCCCCCATGTCCCCACTCAGCCTTTAGGAGAAGGGGCCGAATCCTTTCAGCCAGCGAGACTCACTCCCCACACACACACACACAGTAAAACAAACAGAAGGGGCACCTGGTGGCATACCTGTCCCAGCAGAAAACTGGATGCCTGTGTACATTGCTAGGGAAATGGCCAAATACATCCAAACGCTTCATCCCCAGTAACAGTGGACAGCAGGTCAGAAAGCCCAGGTTCCCTTGGAGAGGTGTCCCCGGCTCAGAGCAGGCACCAGTGATGGCCCGTGTGCACTATGGCCACGTTGCATTTTTAAAGGGTGTTTATGCTTGTAGCTGCCTGGGCGTTTCCTGGGAACAGTTGATAGCGGTCGCCTCTGTACAGGACGGGGTGGGAGCACGGTGCCTTGGGGGCGCTGCCAACGATGACCTCCTGGCCTGTCCACCGGGGAAGCCGGCCGCGGCTCAAGGCTCCTGGTCGGTGGGGGCCGCCTCTGCCTCCTCTCCAGCACTGAAGGGCAAGCTTTGCATCCCCACGAAGACCCTACAAGGGGACTAGCCTCCTTTGGGGGTGCCAGGCTGCTGAAGGAATGGGGTGTCCTCTCTTGGGTGTGGCAAACCCAGGCGCTCGTCTGTCATGCAGACGGTGATGTCATCTGCCAGCATTCACCCTGGGCAGTCTGGATCCAGCGTCCATGCCCCTGACCGCACGCTCTCTGCCCCTTTACCCCCCTTAACCCCCACCCCAGGGAGGAAGGGGGGTGGGTCTCCGCAGAAGCAGGAGCAGTAGACGGGCTGTGGGAGGCCGGCTGACGACACTGCACTAGAGGTTGTTCGAGTAGAGACTGAGCTGGGCGCCGGCCGCCTCCTGCCCTCTGCCCGCAACCCACCCTCCCACCCAGGAGGAGCCCCAGGCCGCTGGGACCGGCGCGGCCGCCGCGTTTCAGCACCTCGGCCAGCGCCCAGCTGGGGGCGGGGCGGCACGGGAGAGGGCTTTGCTGACCCAGGGCCCGGGGCGTCCTTTGTCAGGTCGAGGCGAGGGGGGCAGGGGAGGGGGTCGGTGGTTGAAGGAGTGTCCTGAGGGGGTGAGTTTTCCATCATTCATTTGCTCACTCATTCATTCAGTTCAATCAACCCGAGTCGTCCTTGACTCCCGCGCTCGCCACGGTGCGCACGGCCTATCTGTCAGTGACCGCTGTCGGCTCCGGTGACGGGATCTCCAGCCTCGGATCGCTTCCCCCACCTGCACCGCCACAGCCCGTCTCAGCCGCCAGCGGCTCTCGCCTGCCTTTGTAGCCCCAACCTGGTATCTCCGCTCCCACCATCGCCCCTCCGGCCTGCGCGATCCTTTAGGGCTGGTGAGGTCGCTCCACGCCCGGGCTGAAAACCTCCGCCTCCCACTTCAGGCTGGAGAACTCCAAGGCCCCGAGGCGCTCCCCGGCCTCCTCTCTCGCCGCTGTCCCGCGTCTCTGCTCGCACCACCCCCACCCCCCGCCGCCTCGCTGTTCCCAGACACCCGGGCGCTGTCCCACCCGGCGCTTCTGCTCTCCTGACCCTCTGGAAAGCTCTTCCCGCAGATCCCGCGTGGCTCGCCCCTCCCCCTCGTTCTTCTGGTCTTTTCTGAAATGTCACTTTCTCAATGAAACCCTCCCTGCCACCTTGTCTGAAATTTTGATCCCTCCAGACATTTTGTAGCCCCTTTCCAATGTCTACTATAAATTGTATTTTTCTTGCTTTTTGCTGGTCACCTCCTGCAGTATCAGCTGTGCAAGGGCAGGACTCTACTGCTGTTTCCCGACCACCTGGCACAGACTGGGCCATTCCCATTTGTTGAAGAAATGAATGAATGAATGAATCCAGGCATGCTCTCTTTGTTGCCAATTCCCATGTGGATTCGGTTTGCAGAGGGACACCCTCCCACGCTGCCCGGAGCATGGCTGCAGTGCCAGCTCGGCCCTCAGGGTGCCTCGTGCAGGACTCCAGCCAGTCCCAGGCCAGCGGAGGAGGCCTCCTGAGACCCTTGGGCCGGGGCTCCCCAGGCCACAGCACTGCTGACCTGCCTGCACCTCCTGGCTCCTGGGAGGAAACATGTGTCACTGAGTGGACCCCAAATTCCCATGGGGCCCTCACCCTGAGAGGGGTGCACCCTAGCCTGAGCACCCTGCTAGAAATTCTGAGTCCTTCCACGCTGCAGAGTCTCTGAGGCTGTAAAGCTGCAGCTTCTCAGCCAGGGCCCCCATGTGAGGGTCCCGAGGCTGCCATCACTTGTTACCAAGAGCCAGGGGACTCCCCACAATGGCAGTGGATTCTCTCAGTCCTGGGGGCCCAAAGTCCAAAACTGACGTGTCAGTGGGGCTCTCTCTGAAGCTCTTGGGGAGACCCTCCCGTGCCCCTTCCAGCTTCCTCAGCTCATGGCCGCACCTGTCTGCTCTCAGCCTCCATCCTCACTCAGCTTCCTCCTCTTCTCCCTCCACCTTCTCTTCTCTTCAAAGGACACATCACTGGATTTAGAGCCCATCCAGGTAATCGAGGATGACCTCAGATGAGGCCACATTCACAGATTCTAGGAATTAGGACAAAAGCATATCTTTTGGGGCTTCACCGTTAAACCAACCTCAGGCCCCAACCTGGGTCTCCTCTAGACTCGGCTGCCCTCTCCTGCCACCTCGTGCCCCCAGCATCCAAGCCCTCCCAGGTCTCCCAGGTCTTGGCACTGCCGTTACCCTTGCTTGTCCTTCTTCCTCATGGCTGGCACACTCCAACTTCAAGTCAAGCTTAGGAGCCACCTCCTCCAGGATGGCCTCCGGCCCTGGCAGAATCAGACCTCCATCCTGGGATTCCCACAGCACCTGCACATTCCCACACCCGACCTCCAGGGCATGGCTTTTGTCCACCCCTGCGTGCCCAGTGCCCAGCTCTAGCCTGGCACCCCTGGGTGTCAGTAAATGTTTGCGGATGACAACCAGCCACGGAGGAAGGCAGGCAGCAGAGCAGATCCCACCTCTTCCTGGACTCCTTGTTTTTTGGAACCAGACAGGAGGAGCCAGGACTCTTGAGAGCCAGTCTCCCACCCTATACACACACACACGCGCGCGCGCACACACACACGGACGCACACACACGCGCGCACACATGCGCGCACACGGCCACATCTGGATTCGGACGCCGCCTCTCGTGGCCAGCAGATGGCGCCTTTGGCTGTGGTCTCCATGTTTGGAGAGGACCAATATTTAAGAGATCATCTGGTCCAGCTTCCCTCTTATGCACTTGGGGAAACTGAGGCCCAAGAAGGGGCAGGGTCTTTCCATAGACCCTGGAGAGAGTAAAGGGAGCCCAGGTCTCCTGCCTTCATAGCCAAAGATGCCCTGTGACCTCACCAGTCCCCCCTCATGGGTCTAAGTCCCCCATCCCCACCCCTGACTTCTTACCCTGACATCCCCCCTCCTCCTCTCTCTCCCTCTGCCCCAAACCCAGGTCCAGGCAGTGGCCCTGGTCAGTCCCCAAGGTCAGAGGGTCACACAGGGGGCTGGGGTGCTTCTCAAGTGTCCTACTGAGCTCCCTGGCAAATGGGGCCTCCAGAGGGTGCAATCTGGAAATCTCTGGGTTGCCTCTCAGGCAGCCGTATCACCTGGACCACCCTTTCCCAGGCCAAAAATGGCCCCACTGCTTCCAGGAGCCCTTCTGGGTGAATCACATATAGCTCCGCACCCCCAGCCACCCCCGCATCTCAGTGAGCCGTTCAAGAGCAGAGCCAGGGACCTGTGCATTCCCAGGGACCAGGGCTGGGCATGGAGGCAGTCTGGAGCATATCGGGCACGTGTGTGCGTGGGTGTGCACATATACATGTGTATGTGCATGCATGCATGTGTGTATGTGCGTGCATGCATGTGTGTATGTGCATGCATGTATGTGTATGCGCGTGCATGCATGTGTGTGTGCATGCATGCGTGTGTGTATGTGCATGCATGTATGTGTGTGTGTGCATGCATGCATGTGTGTGCACAGCATCAGTGTGCCATGCAGAGCCTGACACCGTGCAGAGGAGCTGGCTTGTTGAGTGAATGCCGCCGGGAGCCCAGGGAGCCTTTCCCGCCAGGCCATGTAGAGAACAGCTGGGTGTTTCCGGGACGCGGCCGCAGCCGGGGGTTAGGAGCACGTGGCATCTCGGCAGCGCGTCCCGGGCTGGCCGTGGGTTTCCCATCCGCTGCTGCTGGTCCTGGACGAGCTGAGTTAACCCCTCCTCTGTAGCCCACAGCGGTTTTCATCTTGATGCTTCCCCAACACCCCAACCCTGCTCCCGTCCTCTCCCCGCTGGGGAGCCCTCCCTCCAGTGCACGAGTCAAATACGCAGTCATACTGTGTGCATGTAATTAAACTGTGTGTAGAGGTATAAATCCATGCGTTTCTCACTTTTTTCACTTACCTCTCGGTGAGGTCAGGAACGTGAAGGAGCCTGTGCAGTGACTGCACTGGTTTTCCTCTCCGGCCCCAACTCCCTCCTGTCTCCCAAAACAGGAAGGACAGGGAGAGGTCAGAGGTCACCAGGCTCCTCTGACAACGCAGCCCCCAGAGAGCAGCAGCTGAGAGGGGACCCTAGGGTGCCTGGCGCCGCAGGGCCCATAAGGAGCACAGCCGGATGTGTGGGGCGGCGGGTGGGGTCCCCAGAGGCCCCTCAGCAGAGCCCAGGAAGCCCCTGGGCAGAAGCAGCAGGGACCTCCCAGAGGGTGGACTCGAGCTGAGAGGGGCCTGGGGGCTGGGGGGCCCCGGGATCTGCCTCCCAGGTGCAGGGGGGGGTGCGGGGGCTTTATGGGCCTTTGTTCTAGCATTTCTTCCACTCAGTCATTTAGTCAGAAAAGAACATCACAGCTTCCAGTTTTACACGTCAGAGAAGAGATGTGTTTGCCCATTTTCTATGAAAAATCACCCCAAAGAGCAAAGAGAGCAAGAGACAGGAATACAAACAGGCCTTCAGCGAAACCAGACATTCGTTGCCCCAAAGGGGAATGGACAGAGGAGAAGCAACTAGTTTAGCAGAGTGGAAGAAGAGGGGGCCTTTGGGATGTGTCAAAGAGAAGCACCAACACCCCCCCCCCAGTAGAACCCCAGAAAGCACCAGGTATCACGGAGGGCAGGGATGAGGGTGGGCTGAAGTCCAGGGGGTTGACTGGAAGTCTGAGGGGCAATCAAGCCCCTGCACCCCCACCCCACCCCCGCATCCGCTCTGCTTGGCCGACCCCACCCCACAGGGCGTGGGAGCTCTGAGCTCCAGGGAACCTCCAGAGCCGGGGAGGGGATGGGAGGCCCAGCCAAGCGCAAGGTGTGGCCAGCACTGCACAGACGTGCCACTGGGGAGGAGCATAGACCCTCAGCCTTGCCAGAGAGAGCCCAGCAGGAAGGAGCCTGGGGCTTCTGCCTGACAGAAACCAAACAGCCTCTGAGGAAAGCCCTAGTGAAACCCCAGCTTATAGCTCAGTCACCCCAAGGTGACACTTGCGGCCAGCAAACCCCACACCAGCAGCTTCTGTGCGCCTCCATCTCCAGTGTGAACAGACAGCCAAGCGTCCCCACACACTCCAGCAGAGCTCCAGTGTGAAAGACGAGATTTTTTAAATCAGGAGAAAACTTGGGAAAGAGAGAGGAAGGCACTGAGAGAGAATACAGGGGGCAGAAGAAAACTTAATTTTAAAACGTTATTATTAACACTAACAAATAGGAGAAATGTTGCATTCATGAAACATCAGTGCACTTTAAAAGAAGAAAAGGAGAAGAAAGACAAGAAAAGAAAAGAAAAAGAGAAGCAACTCAGGAACAAGAAAGAGCCTTTGGAAATTAAAACCTTGAGAGCCACATTAGAAAGCAAGAAAAAGTAAAAAAGGATAAAAAAGACAGAGGCGAGGCGTTCCACTTTGCTAATACTGCCATTATGCAAAACACCAGAGATGGATTGCCTTTTATAAAGGGGGTTTATTTGGTTACAAAGTTACAGTTTTGAGGCCATAAAGTGTCCAAGGTAACACATCAGCAATCGGGTACCTTCACTGGAGGATGGCCAATGGCGTCTGGAAAACCTCTGTTAGCTGGGAAGGCACGTGGCTGGCGTCTGCTTGCTCCCAGGTTATGTTTCAAAATGGCCTTCTGCAAAATGTCAGTGTCAGCGTCAGTGGCTGTCTTCAAAATACGAGTCTCAGCTGCAGCTTCTGTTCAAAACGTCACTCTCAGTTGCTCTGCCTCTGGGCCTGCCTGTGTGGCTCTTTTTAAAGTACTCCAGTGATCCAATAAAGCCCCACCCTGAATGGGTGGGACACACTTCCATGGAAATAATCCAATGAAAGGTCTCACCCAGAGCTGACTGGGTCACATCTCCATGGAAACACTGAACCAACAGGTTCCATAATCAATATGAATATGCCTGCCCCCACAAAACTGTATCAAAGATAATGGCGTCTGGGGGCCATAATACATGCAAACCGATACAGGAGGGTGTTACCAAAGAGCGTGTCCTGTACGGCCTCCTAGGACTGAAAGACACAGTGTCGGCACTGAAAGGCCCAGCAGGGTCAGAACAACTCAGAGACAGACCAAGACAGAGAACGACGGGGGAGAGGAGGGCAGCGTCCATGCAGAAAACCCGGTAACTGAGAATCTACACCCACAGCATGAGAACCCCCACTCTGCCCCTTACCTCAGTGTGCAGCCTGCAGGGCGAGAGACAGGGAGACTCCAGAGGTGGGGAGAGGAGTGCAGGGAACCTGACCCAAGACAGACTGACAAATCCTGACAGTTGTGAGTTTCCCTGAGTCTACAGGTGAGTGCTGCTGAGTGCATGAAGGTGAGGAAATTGCCCAAGGCTGGGGAAAGAACCACCTGCAAGGAGCAGAGGGAATGAGCCTGCATTTCAAACCATGCTGGGAATGGTTTGTATTCCCACCAGTGGGGGGGGTGTGAGTCTCATCATTCGCAAGACAACAGGTAGGGTATTCAGGAGGGTTGCCTCATAGGGGAAAATTAGTCCCAGATTAAAGGCTAAACTGCTCCCACCTAGCAAAACTTAAAATCAACTCTCAAAGGGCTCAAACATGTTACAAGTAGTTTAATCATGTCCCAGAACAAAGCGGAAGAATATTTATAGGATACAAAATTACTCAGCTTTCAACCATTTAAAATTCACACTGTTTGACAGCCAATCAAAAATAAAATGGCATTCAAAGAAATATGGAATATATAAAAAGGAGAAAATAAATTAATAGAAACACATCCGGAAGTTACACAGATGATAGAATTAATAGGCAAGAACATTAAAACAATTTTATAACTATATTTTAATATGCTCAGGAAGAAAGAGAAATGCTTGAATATATTAAGTAGGAATATAGAAATTATAAAGAAGACCAATCAAACTTTCATACATGGAAAATACAATGGCCAGGAGGAAAAATGCACTGGATGAAATCAATAGCTAATTAGATGCTACAGAAGAAACAATTATTTGGAAATAAATAGAAATTATGCAAAATGAAACAATGACGCCTTGGAGGCGGGGACTGTGAAAGATGAAGTGCCAGTGAGCTGTGAGATAACTCCAAGCAGCATAATATCCATGGAACTGAAGTCCCAGCAAAGGGAAGCAAGGTCTCCAAAAATATTTAAAGAAATAATGACTGAAAACATTTCAAATTTGATAAAAATTATAAGTCATAGATCCAAGAATCTCAAGAAAACCCAATCACAAACATAAATGATGAAACCTACATCAAGGCACACCAAAATAAAATTTGTCACAGAAAGCCAGTGATAAAGAGAAGATATTAAAGTATCCACTAAAAAGAGGTCACAATATATCCTGAGGACCAAAGACAAGGAGGACAGCAGACGTCTCATCACAAACAATGCAATCAGGAGACACTGGAATAATGGCTTTAATGTAGTGAAAGAGGAAAAGAGTTCAACCTAGAGCTCTGTAGCCGGTGAAAATATCTTAAGCATATGGGATAAAAGGACTTCCAGTCACTGCGATGGCTGCGTGAAATGCTTCAGGGCGCCCTTCCTCCAAAGATTCTTTGAACAAGTAGCAAAAACTAGCAGTCATCTTCCTCAAAACTCTGGAAAACAGTTGTGTTAGTCAGAGTTCTCCAGGGAAACAGAATCAGCAGGAGATATCTATAAATATTATAAGAGTTTATAAAGTGCCTCACAACTGCAGAGATGCACAAGTATGAATTCCATAGGGCAGGCTGCAAGCTGGCACTCCAGCGAAAGTTTTCAGTGGAAGTCCCCAGGGAAGACTGCTGGATGAAACAGAGATGACAATTGTCTCTTCTGACACTGAAGTTATCAGTTCTCCTTTTAAAGCCTTCAACTGATTGGATTAAA